>MNPL01001773.1:0-27217 GCA_002081605.1 Tropilaelaps mercedesae
ATATATATATATATATATATATATATATATATATACAGGTGTAACCATGTCATAATTATAATATTATATTTTGTATATCTCTAAACGTCAGTGATTCAGACCCAGGTGATGTACAAATTAATGCATGAACTGTAATCAAATTTTCGGGTTAGTATAGCAATCTTTGGGAAATTATCTACTGGCTAGTGACAATTTTGGTTGCTCGAAGTAATGCGAAAACCCGTTCCGAGTTTAAAACGAAGACTTGAATTTAACCAAAAAACGTATAATAGGGCCAACGGTATATTTCGATCGCTCTTAAGACAAATGCAAGGATTTTGGTGAGGAAAAAGTGTTTGAGTGTAGTTTGTGCGCCATTTAATGGCTGTAGAAACATCGAATATATAGTAAATGATAAAATAATGGATATAGATCAGATATTTCACAAAATATTGTTTTGTCTGCAAAATGGTAGAAAACGAAACTACGGAACGTCGCTACCATACAAATAGAAATAGTCGGGCACTGCGACACCAACTACCTTGGTAGCGCGAAACACCATGACGCAAAAAAGCATAGTAAGGTTCATAGTAATGTATTATTTGTACTACACGGCACTTCTGCAAGTTCAATTAAAGTTGAATACATTCAAGTAGAGACCAATTGAGTACTGATGTAGAGCACGTTTTTAGTAACTCGATAGATGGAATGAACGCTCAGAGAAATCGGACGTCGCATTACGAGTTGTGTTACGATTAGCTGCAAACATTTGTTTTTACGAAAATTAATTGATTTCGAGAATTTCGTCGTGCTGTCGTTCCCTATTAGGCGTTGTTAGCTAAAAGAGGCAGCTATCTCACGTTTAACTGAGATCCGCTGGGTGAGTCGAGAGGTGAAGCGTCGAACTTTATACGGCTCCATACGGTATAGAAAAAATAATTGATTTGTCCAGCGTATATATAAGCTGCCCATTGTATTACTACAGTGTGCTGCTTATCGAAAGCATGCTCATTCCAAGACAGCTTGTCTACTAACGCGGTTTATACCGACAATCTATTAGTAACAATATGAATTAGAGAAAAACATCGGAGCAATAGTTTATAATATTGTTTATTATTTGCTACTTTCATTGTACTACTTTCATTAATTGCTTGTCAGTGTTAAAAATTCGATAAATTAAATCGACAAATGCTAGGTACTAACTAAAATGCAAACTAGCGAGAATTTAGCTAGCGAGTACTGAATGCACAATGATTATGAAGCATCCATTTTAATCGAAGGTACGTACATGTTAAAACTTTTACGCCAGTACGGAACACAGGGACGGTAGAAGGTAGTTAACGGGGTATGGGCTTTCAATATGAAATCCATTTTACTATTTGCACTCGTATAAGGTTTTTTAAGGTCTCCTTTTGCCACGAAAAACACGGCTTCAAAATATTCGGTATTCAGCGGATGCTGATTTTTCTGCCTGGTCGATGTTTGTTGGTAATGTGGTCGCATTGAAGTTTGAGCAATCATGGGGTGAGTTAGTTAATTACGCAATAGGAAAACGGTATACTCGCTTTTCACGCTATGTCTAGAATACAAAACAATAAATTCTTATCCATTTAGCGGTTTTATTGCAGGATTAAGTACCTAGTTCGTACGCAGTAGTATGCTTTGACCTGAAACAAATGAACATTAGAGAGGAGAAACCGAGCCAATTCTCGGTGTGTTCGCCCGCACAATGGTCGCAGAACAGACCAGTGACGGCCGTTAACAAACCATTTCACGTATGATTGCCTGTTCTGTTACCTACCGATTTCACACAACATCTGCTTACTTCGTCGCTCTGGCTACAACAGAGAGCCGTTGCTGGCTGCGCGTCGCGTCCGGAAGACAAACCTGATAACAGCAGCACAAGGGCGGAAGTTCGACTAACCACGCTAGCAACTATTGAAGGTTTCGCTGTCAATAATTGGGGCGCCTAGTATCGGGCGGGTGCGATGATTCATGGTACAATTCAAGTTTGGCGTGGGTCTGATGACTGAGAGCATTACAGCTGAGCTGCTAGTTTGCGAGAGCAGGAAAGGTGCGAGAAGGGAACGTTGTAAATTAGAGTAGCCCCCTACCCGTTTATTGTAAAGAGTACCGCAGAGCAGCAGAGTCACGCAGCTGTGTCAGCCCGAAATCGGCAGGAAAACGTTGTGAACACTAGCTCCTGTGCCCTTTGTATATCGAATAGCGTGAGTGATACCTGTGTACGTGGTAAAGGTTCACAACGAAACGTTATCGGTGTGGACATGATAGAGCTTGGCTGACAATCGCCAACAGCAATAGCCATTGAATGTCCTTTGCTGGATAAATAGGATCGAAAAAACTTATCTAGTGTGTTAGTGTGTCCATTTGCACGAATTTCCGTGTTCCAATGAATGCCCTTGTGCATTTTCTTGTTGTGGGTAGTTATGCAGGAAGTATCTTCGCAGTAGCTATAAGTCTGGTGAACGCAAAAAATTGCTACACATTAACATTAGCAACAGCTCCAACACTTATAATTGCAACAACGCTGCGAACAGTGTTGTTGGCAGAGTTGTTCAGAATTTCTGCAGATAGCGGTGATACAACACGCTCTGTCGCTTATCATAAAACCAATTAAATAGTAAATTTCATTCAAGCCTTGCCTAAGTGTATTTGGCTAATTCTCACGTCCTATTGGTTTGGAAAATGTGATTTCGCTCTTTGCCAAGTTAATAATCAGAATTGTTGGTTTAAAAAATGCTAAAACCTAAGCTTCTTCAATTCAGTACAGATTGTACGTGCTTCTTTCAAACGTGCTAAGTTGTTATTTGACCCCATGTAGCATTATCTCGATGCTGGCATGCTCTTAACTAGCCTCTCCAAACGCTGGTCTGGTTCATTTGTGCTCCCCATCTTCTGCTGTTTTTTGTGCGGAAATCTCGTATGTCCGTCACCGACAAACCGCATTCGACGTTTTTGCAAGGCAGTTTTGGCCAAGAAGTCGGCGACATGCCCCAAACGCACGGTTAAACACAAACTGAAGACGCACATGCTTTTATGAGCTAATTGTCAACACAGGACGTTATTTTTGCACTCAACCGTGTGTCTTTTGGTTTGCACTCAATACGGCTCGTGTACCGTATGTTACCGCAGGTTTACGCAGGATATCACTGTGATTCCCAATTGGCGAAAATAGTGAAATAGTGATAGTGAAATAGTGAAAGAGAGTGAAAGAGTGAAATAGGGATGAAAGGGCAACTATTAACGCGACGCTGCCTGACTCGTTTGTCAAATTTGCAGCGGGCAAACACAAATTCGGTGTATTACCAGCTTTATTTTTGAACGCACAATTTTGTGCAGTAATATCCGTACGAAAGTGTTCAGTGTCTTCAAAACATTGAATAGAAAGTACTACATCCGTACACACATCTATACACAAACGGAACCGTTAGGAAACTGTTTTTATCATCTTTGCGAATCGGAACTAAACTAAAAGAACTAAAGTTTCATTTTGAGCGACGAAATTATTCGACAAAATGAAGCGGTAACTGGATGAAATACGCTTGACCATCTCGTGAGCAAAAACGGAGCACATTATAAATCAGTCCACCGATAAGCACCTACACTTTCGAGAACAAGTGTGTATAGGAAATTTTTGTTAGGTACATGTTGTCATTTTCCGATACGATTATGACTCACTTTTTGGGGGCAGTGACCCAATGTCTTACCTAGTATACTCTGTTGTACTAAATAACCGTTATAGATCCCCCTTTCCCTGACGATTGAACGGTCGCTCTCGTCTACATAACTAAAAATTTATCAAAAAAGGTGGAAATGGGCATTTCTATTATGTCAACATTAAACACGGGGCTCAATTTTTTGAAAAGTGAACTTACAATGGCCATCTCATCAAATCTGAAGATCTGAAGATTCTGCTATCGAAAAAAACAAGCGTATTAAAACTAAATTAAAAAAAGTAGATTTTACTATGTTATGTTTCTTCATCGGGACTTCTGGTGGTAATACTTGTCGGAGTTTAATGTCGTCCTTTAATGTAATGATTTATTATTTGGTTCGAATGTGTTTACCGCTATTCATATGATAACGCTGTCTTATCCGCCTGCTAAAATGGCAATCTTTTTGTGTACACACTGTTGTTAGTGGTTGTAAAATGCATTATTATGAGTGTATGCCGGTATGTTCAGCTTGCCGGTTTCCTGTCCCGATCCGTGACGTCTGTGAATAGCAAGCTATAAAAATATAAGTCCGAACGAACGATAAACACACATCTTCAGGTTTTTTCGCTCCTCAAATGGCAGCCACACAATTGCGCAGATAGATTAAAGTAAAAGAGATCTACATAAATGATTGAAATCTATAAAACTCCTCTTAAACAAATGAGGCCACAACAAAATAGTGAAACTAAAGGATAAAGATGAATGGCCTCTTTTCCGAAAAAAGTATTAAAAATATTTGGCAGCAGAAAAAATATGGTTCTAACCGAATCGGATGAATTAATTCGAAGGGAGTAATTTATAGTGTCATTGTGGAAATTATTTTTTACTGCTGGCGGTTACGTGTTCTTTCTCAGTAGACTACATAAGATGTAGCTGCACGTCGACCTAATCGTCTATGTAGCGCACGCACCCTAAAACAGAAATTGCAGTATATGAGCGATTAGTTTGTCGTCTGAGACTGGAAAATGCGTTTGGATCATTTTTGTCTTGCTCTATAACTACGCTGAAATCGAAATTCCTTAAAATAATGGTAACGAAAATGATGGCACAATAGTGCGATTCACTGCTGTACCTTCCTTTGCGCTGCATTATGGTATTGATATTATTGAGCTCCTCTCTCTCGTATTTTCTCCAATATAACATGTGCACATCGAACAAAATTGGACCATATATATATATATATATATATATATGATCGCGTTAGCTCTCCCTTGGTCTCAGCCGCCGCGTATTGCGTTGTACAGGGGAAGCGAAGCGTGGTTACGATCACTCAAGCGATAGTTCGATAAACAAAGCATGTTTAACATGTAAACTATTGGTTCGTTGTTCGCTGATGATTACATCATTGTCACATGGACAATTTAAACAGAGCACAAGAGTCTCGGTTTTATTCCTCCTTTTCTCGGCGTGAGCAATCATTTCTATCTCGACTGGCTGTTCGGGCCATTTATATCTGAACGAGATTGTCTAATTCTATTAATAGAGCGTTTTAATCGCATTGGATGCGCCATTATAGCGCCAGGATCTCCAGCGGGTGTCAGCGTGGGATGAGGTTCGCGTAACAGATGACGTCTTGTTATTAAACCATGGATGACGACATTACTAGAGAACATCATATCATGGTTTTACTACCTACTTTCAGGGTAGACGAAGCCAAAACTACAGAGGATCAAACGTACGAAGATCTGTCGTGTATTACCACAGCAGATACACTATGGTTACATGCACTACGTTGCACGAAGCCACTTGTGCTTGAAGGCCGCTGCCACGATAGCTAAGCTGTGTTTGTTTGGGGCAGCGATATGTGCCCTCTTGGCCCTCATCTTCGCAGTGCTCAAACTGCGCAAGGTGTCGCTTGCTGCAACAACAGACACATTTTGCTCAGCGATACCGAAGCCTGGATGACATCGTATGCACGCACCTCTATAGGTAACATGGCCGTCATCGTTAATGAAATATGGTCGTTCATCAGAAAGAACGTTTGCTTCGAACGTCAAGATTGATGCGGGAGTAGATACCAAATGCGGCATGTGAATTAGAGGATTCTTGTATTTCTCTCTGCAATTCGTAAGAGGGTAGGCAGTATTTCGTTCGTGCTCTCGCCGCGCATGATCATGTTTCGCAATCGATCTATGGGCATGTCTAGCCGTTTAAGGAAGCGTTCTTCAAGCTGGTTCTATTTATCGTGCTAGGGCTGCAGCTCTCGTAAAGCGAGAGAACACATCACCATCAACAACAAACATAGATCTACGTAATGTAGAAAGTGGCTGTCGTCACACTGGTCCTAAGAACGATAGAATATCCTTGACTGAGCACAAAAATCGTAACTGTAGCTTCAAGTCACTTTTCCGTGCTCGACTCGATGTGAGCAAGCGACGTTATCGGTTCATATTTGCTTATGTCTCAGAACGGTGATTTTCCAACTGCTTTGTGCAGGAATTAGTTGATACGCTTTGATCAGTATCGAAAGACATTGTTTTATCAAACAATTGTGTGACGCCAATTTTGTGCGTGAATTCGTGTTGAAAATGCGGCTCGCATAATTCGGATTAGTGCATACCTAGCGGCCGTCTGATTCCTACTATGAAGCATTACTCTCTAGACGCTTGACACCGAGATACGCAGTAGCTCCGAGTAAATTTACTGTTTAACATAACGGGTGGAGTGTCACTTTGGATCGGTTAAAATCTTCGCTAGAAATGGCTGTGTTTTCAGAGAGGCATGATATTCTAGGTGGCATGATATTTTACAAATGTCGTTGATATGTAATATCAATGTGAGGAAACAGTGCGAGTGCGCTCTAACTTTCACCCAAATGTAGAAGCAGCTCATAATGGCCTTCATGAAGTCAACGTTTTGGGTGTTCTAAACACTGTAGACGATGTGACGATGACTCAGTGGATGAAGCATTGGATACTTGCAAAGCCCTCAGGCAAGTGGAAGCATCTCTTCAGTCGCATACAACAAAAAAGTATGGCCATTTAGAAAAGCTGTTTGTGAGGTGATACGAACGATTTGTGAGTCCCCTTAGACGGACATTGCTATCGTCCAACCCTGCCACGTGTCACCCGGCCCGGTGCTTTGAAAGATGTGCGTGTCGATAACAGCCCAGTGGCTTTTATAGTCCGCTGCGGATATGAACTAGTCGCGCGCCGCTTGATCGACTATTTGATTATCGTCGCGGTTCACAAATTGTTTTGTCTTCACCAATAGCCCGGTGAGACTTTTCCTGCTTGCTCGATGTCAACAATCATCACTGGCTTAGTCCAGAGGCTCAGTCCGATCGAAGAGCATCCTGCCGAGGAAGCGTCGCCGAAAGTTAATGCAACCGCGCGCGTCGCCGCACAGCGGCAGCAGAAGGGTGCACTTGTGCAGCCTCCGTCGATGAGCAGCATCGCTTCGGGTGTCAATGGCGTTGAGAACGTCACGACGCCATAGGCATGTATCAGGTATCGCCAGTATGTTCGGTAACAGTAGCTGAAGAGACACCGACAGTTGAAGGCGAACCTGTTTCCCTTGGTGGGATGGCGAGCAACAGCGACAGAATGCGGACGGTAAGATTGACGGACTAGTTGTGGTAAGGCATTTTTCTAGCGCCTGTTGATGGTGATGTTCGTGCAGGTAGAGCTAATGCGCCTACGGCGGGTTCACCGATAGGTCGGTGTTCCTTAGATAGAGCGAACACCGGGAAAGGACGAGGGGAGGCCCTGGACTAGCCGTGGACGTCGATTGGCTCCACCGACGGCAGCATTTCTGCGCTAGGTTCAGACAGACAGGTACTAGACAGACACGGCGTTAGGCATTTTCGACGAGCGCCGACCGTTTCATTGTTGGTATCAACGCATCGCGTTCATACGGCCATGTTGACGCCGTCCAGTGACGTGTCGAATAGCTAGCGATTGCACGCTTCGGCTAGACTGAATTGTTCGTCGCTCACAGTTCGCTCGTGTGATCTGCACGGCAAATGGGCAGCGTCTGAACAAAAAACCCACACCTCGTGTTTCTGATAATTCGCTTTATGATAATGTCTTTGATATGATTTTGTTATACGTCGTAGACGAGTCCAGTGAGTGCTATGCAGATCGTCGTGAGTTCGCGCCACAGTGCAGAAAGACGGAGAAACGCGTCTAGAGTATTGGATATTTTGAGAGCGATCGATTGTTCATCTAGATTTGCTTCATTTCCCATTGCCGATGCAGCGGCCCACCGGGTATAGGGTACGCGTCACTCGTTTGGGTTTGGCACGTGCATGCATCGAGAGTGTTGAGTAAACAAGTGTGCGTCATGAATAGTTTTGCCGACAGACGCACATGTTGAAACGAGGGAAGAGTGTGCCCCATACATCGATGTAAAACGCTCGGAAAACTCGCTCGAGCGTCAAGAATTCCAGAGATTCGATGAGTTGTTGCCTGTGACTTGGCGTAGGCGACATACCTCGCGGCCAACAAAGCCTATTCTTTCTGCGCCGTACATACGGTATAGATTTGAACGTGTCCGCAAGCAACTGTTGTCGTCCTAGTTTTATCTAATTGCTATCCATGAACAGCAGAGAGTGTTGAGCCATTTGGCTAATGACAGATGCTGGGGTGGATGTGAAAGCCACGGCCGTGCAAGCGGATGAGGGAGTAATTAATGAGCATAGAATGAGAGTGACTAACACAAAATTGCTCGCTGAGCATCGCCGCTCTGTGTCCAAACGGTTTGTTTGCATATATGTGCGAAAAAATCGACGTTTGGCTACCGAAACTAGCACGTCTTGAATCCAAACTGCATCATGAACATCAAAATACATGCATATCTATGATTAACTCGAGAGAATGATCTCTTTTTTTCTTGTTGTACTCCCGGTTGCAGTAACAAGGAGCATAATGCATCTTTCATAATATCCTTACAATATAGTATCCTTCATAATAGCATTATGGCTCGATTGGCAACTTCTTGATATATGATGACAGCATGTAACTGAAAATGATCGATATCCGTTCGAAGTGGGTATGATAATGCTATATGACTAGATAGATCCATAACGCGTGAGCAACGGCCCTGTGTAACGTTCCTGTGACGAAGATGACTAGGACAAGCAAACATAACTTAATAAGCAAGTTAGCACCGTTCGGCATGAGTAACAATAATGGTAGTCATTATAATGATCATGGTATCGTATGCATTCGTTCTTCCATTCTCCAGTTGTTTCTCCCTGTGGTGACTCGAATCAATTTAAATTGACAGGAGGCAAAACCGGTTTTTGTATCGCGTTCTCTGCTGTGTCGTCTGTCGTGCAGAATAAATCAGTGTTATGGCCATAGCTGTGCCCTCCTAATTGGAGCAGCCATCCAAAACGGCAGTGTTTGCTGCTGCTGCTGCTGGTGGATAGTCGGAAAACAGAATTGGACACAAGAACTTCAGACGATGTTTACGAGGCGATTGCTTTGTTCGATTTCTTCGTGCGCACCTTTTCTCCGCTGCTCTGAGCCAAGTAAGATAAATCCGTCAGCGTAACGCTCTGCAGCCGCTCGTACGTAACCCCAGTTCACGGTTGTTGCACGGTAGGTTGGCGCGCTTCAAAGAGCGTTTCCATCTCTCTCAAGCTAATGTTCCATTTTGCAAAACCGGCCTGGGTTCGGTCGTTGCAGTGGAATATCCGAGTCACGCTCTTCTCGTTGTTACTGGCGATTCTACGAGTATTGGCTTCATCAGTTGAGTGAGCCGAGTGTGCATTGCTGACGCTACAGTCTCTTGAAACCCCATCAAAATTGATCGGACTCGAATAACGTAGCCAATTTCCAAAGTTTGATTTCCTGGAAAGGCCGTAATAACAATATTAGCATAATTTCATAATTAAGTCGAATTAATACTTCAGCAGCTTTATCCTGAATTTCGCTGTTGGAAGTTTTCTCCTGGTTAAGGCGCCAATGGCTCCGATTGTGTGGTTAACCTGATCTAAAGTTCGATCAGTCGCGGTGGTGACTGTTCAATTCCTTGCGTGTTGCTGCCATTCCGCAATGTGAATGCAAACAAACTGAAAAAGCTGGGCCCATACAAGCCTTGACCATGTGTGTGCGCACCTTGTTCAACTTTTTGACGTTACCGCGGTCGCAGGCACTAGCGAGAATGTACTTCTGCGTTTCGTCGGTTGGTGTCGGTTTTCCTCGTTCCATCGGTAGTCGTTATTGAACTGACCCCGTAGAACGCCATTCGCCGATTTCGAGCTTCTGCTCTGTCTTTGGCTACAGTGCTTTTGCTGTGGCGCAAAAGAGTTAATTGCGCTTTGATCAGCACGTGTTGCGTTCCTGATGGCGAAGATAGTGATGACGATCGGGCTGGCGTTCAGGAGGCGGGCCGAAGGAAAAAAAAAGCAGTGCACTAATATGACTAATATAGCATTCGCAACGGCTGCCGGTCCAACATCACTACCGCCGGGAACTGTCCTGTATCTTGGGTCACCTGGTTTCGTGTTTTTTTTCGTTTTTTTGCACGCCATCTGGAATATGCTGGTACTGTCTGTGATCGTTTGAAAGAGTGCAGAAGCAAGCATCGTTTGTGGATGGGTGGCTCGTGTGGACTGGCGATTGGACTTGTTAGTCGTTTGAGTCAAAGACGGAAAGCCTAAACTCGGTCGTGTGTTGTTTGTCAGCCGTCAATCGAGTGAATGGTTATGGCGCGCTAGCGTTTGTGATACGAACCTTTAATTAACAAACTTTTTGTAATTGTCCGCGCCGTTGCTACTACCGCATGTGCTGCCCGAATATGACAACGGTTTGCGTGGAATTCACAGATTTACACAATGCAGAGAAGAGAGAGAAGGTGACGAGGGAAAAAATAGAGGAGGTAATTTCTGCTCTGAGCCAGAAGAATCAACTGTGTATGGCGTCTTAAGAGTGAATGTCGTCGGCATATCATCTTCCTTTTCGGTCAGTACCTACAACGCATGCTTCCGATGCGTTGAGACGCTTGATGCGGATGCGCATATAGGCAACTTGAGCTGCAAACTAAAAAATGATAAAGGGAAAGGTGCATTTGGTAGCATCTACATTCAAAACGTCTTCGTTGTGAAAATGATTATTCGTTGACGTAATCGGTGATCTATACAGATGTATGACAATCTGCACCTTCTTGTTCGTGGCAGCTTTGAAAATCGCCGAACGAATAAAATTTAGGTACAATGCCCTTCGAAATCGCTAGTCTAACGATTGCAAAATACCGAGCCGTAAAGAATTATTCAAACGTATCTAATCAACGTATCTGAACAGTTTTCTCATTGATATTCCAATGGCATGTTTGGACCAGTGACCCATCGTCAGTCAAAGTCATTTTTGTATCTTTTCCTTTGTTTACTTTGGAATGCTTCCATTAGAACCGGATGAGTCGTTGCAATATGCGTTCGACCCTGTAGTGCGACTGCAAAGTGTGTCTGTGTCGAAGTCTGTGTTATCTTTTGTGTCTCGATGTGTGTGTGAACAATATAGTGAGGCATGGCTGAGGAGGCTGGCTCGTCATCGAAGAGTACAAGCGTTCGGCATCGTGCTGCCATTTTCGGAATAAGGGTGAGCAGAAGCAGCATTATATGTCAAAACAAAGACTCCATAAATACAATTTCTTGCTGGAATGTCTACGGCTGGAAAACAAATGATAAGAATATATCAGCATGGGCATACATCTAGCTTGTGCCTCGCGAAGTTGTTTTTTTCTTCATGGTCCGTTTTCTCCTTTATGGTCTTCCTTTCAAAGAAAATAGCCCTGATCGATTTTTGCCTAACGTAATAACGTGTCAAGTTGTTTTATCATATGGATCACCCATTTCCTCGACTGACATTGATTAAAAGGCTATCAGCGATTCGTCTTGAGATCTTTTAGGCATCCTTCTTACCTAGTCCTATGTCAAATTATATGATCATAGACTGCTTAATGCTACTTGTGCACAATATATCGCTGTGAATAACAACCAAAACCGCCATATTCGCCCATCAACCGATCGGTAAACCTATTTTAATTTGTCCCGGTTTAGTAGATTACTGTTAGATGCTATGGCGCTTTCATAGTTCAGATTTTAGTTCTCTTTTTGATTGCTTACTGTTGTATGCGTTTTTGATCTTCCTGAATCTGCATACATATGTTTAGATTTTTTACACGAACGTTTTTTGGATAGTGTGCCTGATTGGCGCCAACAAATGGCTTGTTTAAGGTAAAACGTGATATACAGCAGCGGGACCTGGGCAGGCACACAGAAGTTTTTTAGTGTTGCATGGCCGTCTAAATGGGTATCAAGAAGCCATCTTCTTTAAAAGAATTCTATGATTGACATTGCCGAGGCCGTATGAAATTTTCTCGGACATGCATGTTGGTGTTTTAATCTCACTCATGCCGGAAAACTCGTTTCTCACTAGGAGGATAACCGTTTCGTTTCTGCCCTAGTTTCTGTCTGCTTGCTCGGCAGTATTACTGTGAAGTATACGACCACACAGACGTTTTTCCGCTTTCTAGTTTCTGCCGTAGTCATCGCTGTCGTATCACCGTATTTTAATTGCTTGCTCGTCGTATGGCTGATATGATACGTATAGTCTACGCGAGCCGTGTGCACTACACGATCTAACCGATGCGACGGTTTAATCGTGCAGAAGCGACGGGAAAGGGGGCTCTTCTGTCGACGTTGCGCCCTTGTGAAGCGTTTATCTTTCCACACATTCGATTCTCATTGTCGACATCAATATCTTGATAATTATCTTCCACCTTTCTGGCATTAGTAGACGTTATCATGTGATACTGTCGCGGTGAGCCTCGGCTGTTTTTTTACCGCCTGTTGCTAATGCGATCGCGTTTTGAACGCCACTTCATACGTTTCCTCGTCTTTTTCAATCGGTTTGAGAATGGAAAAAAGAGGAACAGCGAGAGGAAGAGAAGAGGAGGACGGAGCCGTAGGAAGACGAGGCGGAAGAGCTCACGATGCCGTGGTTGTGTGTGTCTTCGTTTCTGATATTTGTCTTTGTTAGTGTAAACGTTTAGCAATTAGTTACGTTGGAAACTACCGTATCGACGGGGGATTGGTTATCTGTTGCAGACATCGTACGCGTACGCCAGCATTGGAAGGCCTGGGATACCAGTCAGCAGCAATGTTATGACTGGACCTGGAGGTTAGCAGCGTGGTACCTGACGAATGGGTAGGGTTCAGACTTTCAGTCGCAGCAACGTTGTCACCTAATGTTATACATATGCCACGTGGCGAGTTATTGAAGAGTTTGCATCGAAGCCAGTCGTCAGTTCCTTGACGCGCCATATTAGAATGATGAAACGAGACGTAACTACTAGGAAGGTTCCACCTGCTCAGCTTACTCCATGTGCATGACTTGCATGGCGAAGTAATCGCGTTGACTTAGACGTACTGACAGGGATTTCGATGTTG
Organism: Tropilaelaps mercedesae; assembly: GCA_002081605.1. Taxonomy (NCBI): domain Eukaryota; kingdom Metazoa; phylum Arthropoda; class Arachnida; order Mesostigmata; family Laelapidae; genus Tropilaelaps; species Tropilaelaps mercedesae. Next base: position 13,114 of record MNPL01001773.1, read on the forward strand.
GAAGCTAGCAGATGTTGTTTGCGTCGTACGCCGTGTCTCCCGTTTGGCTCTGTCTGCATGAATTGCACGTGATATTTCCCAGGCCACGCGTTATAATGCATGGCATTGATAAGAAGCTACTTCTGCTTCCGTTGCTGCTGTGGTGGTTGGTTGGTGCCACGAAATTATTGGGCGGGATGCTTCATTTTTCGTCCTCACTCGTTGAAACACGTAAAACGTCCATACCTCATCTATTTCTTGCGTTTAATCTACGTAAAAAAGAATGCCAGTTTGCTCGGCCGATTACTTCTCGTTTGGGGTGTGGTACCCTGGGCTCTGTGCTCTGAATTTGACTGTTCCTGAGACAACGAACACTTGCCGGGAGTGCGAATGAGAAATTGTGGTCTTAGATCAACCGTGTTGTTTATACTGTTGTTGTTTATTGTTACGAGCAGAAAGGAAAATCGGAGAAAAGGTTCATGAACTGGAATATTCGTAAACATCTCAGTGCAGCGACATCAAAATCGCTGCCGGATCTATGTTTGGAAATCAGAAGACGAGCCAAGTAATTTAGTAGAAACTGGCAGTTGAAGAATATGGGGAATCGTTGTGATATATTATTTCATATTGGATTCGTAGAGTGCTCGATTGGGCACCGCAGCCAGACAATGCACCCCCATGGGAGAATGTGTCAAAAATGTATTTATACAAGAAATGTCTTTTATGTGTGTTTGTATCTTCCTGCCGCGTTCAATCTCCGTACTTCGTTTGCATAGCATATTTTTTGTGAGTGCGGGCGTTATACGTAAAGTCTGCCAGCGATGCCCTTACAGCAGTCATTACTGAACTATGTATTTATGGCGATCAACATGTGGAGCAATAGAAGTAAAATCAAAACACTAAATGTCGAGCACACTCATTATTCGGATGAATCGGTCAAGACCCTCCAAAATATGTGTATACTACTCAAACAGACATGCGTGCTCTATCCACGCAATTCCGCTCCACGTAACAGTAACAATTGTGTTTATTCTCTTTTTCCGATTCCTTTATCGCGTCATTCCACATATGCCGATAAACAGACGGTGTGCTAGCGCGCAGCGCCACACCCATCGTTTTCCCGGCGTAAATCGCTCTACTCTAAACATTACATGCTAAACACATGTACACACGTACAGCTAGAAGCTGGGTAGGGAGGAAATTATCGCATCAAGCGGCACCACTATTTTGCTGTTTAGACATCTCTCAGCTGCTGGACAAGCGCATCTAATTGCTGAAGTCCACCCGTCGACAGTGCGGAGGTTCGACGCACAACGTGTGCCCCTGGTCATATCCCTGTTGCAGATTCAACGTACGCAACACTCGAGTATCACGAGCACAATAAACAAGTGAAATACATAAGTAAGGAAGCGGTGAATTGGCTGGCTTGCAGGTTGGCGGATAGACATTTAACGAGTCTGAATATACTTCATACAGTGTTTTGCCTATTGACCATTTGCCGTCTGACGTTTTTGATCTGACGCGGTTATTCCACTTGCATAGTTTTGAGACTCCGCGACAAGTCGCGTCGTTAATGCCGACCTGTGCTCCAACTACAGTCCGCCTTTGAGCGCGTTTCCTGCTTCCGCAGCCGCACTTGTGTTCGGCAGTCGTTTTCACTATTGTATTATAAAAGTTGAACTACACACGCTTGACGCCGACGACGTTACGAAATAACGAGAAAATGATGAACGGAGAAAATAAAAAGGCGGTGACGGATGCAGGGGTGACGGCCGTCGGGAAACCCGGCGGGCGTCAATAGGTTCGTTTCTTTTTTCTGTGTTTCGTGAAGAAGTGAATTGGCCTGGGTCATCGAGAGGGCAGGCAGTAGCGATATAATTTTGCTGTCATTAATGCTCGAGCGCATGTGTCGTCATGAAAGAACGATTGATCGCTGGGAGACTGTTTTGTAGTTGATGGATGTTAAAGTGTATGGCGTGGAAATATGATGTCGACACAATACTGTAACGATGAGATTGTGTTTGTCTCGGTTCACGGTGATCGATAATGTTCGGCATAATATCCATGTTTAAAGAGACGGTTATAGCACCATTGCGAGTTGGAGCAGCGTTTTGCAGTCAGTTTATGCACTATTCACAGTATTTTCGTGAATGAATAAAAACGAGTTGGGACTTTGGCGCATTAACATGGCAGAGGCTGATTCTTCTGACGCAGCAGTCACCCATAGCAATCACACATGTCTAGGACGATTTTAAGTGCAATGAAACACCTTATTCGAAAATACAAGACGTACATTTCCTTCATTTAGAAAAAAAGCTAAGCAAATAGTCGCAGTGATGGGCTGGCAATGGGTCTGTGTATTCGTTTACCCTGTAATTTCTGTATTGACAACGAAGCATTTCGCTTCGACTAATTCGCGAGCACAAACGAACAAATGACGTATCGCTGTTTCATTTTCTATTTCATTGTTGCAGCTGGCATCGAAAGAGTATCAGAAGGGGTTCGAATCGCCTCGTGTTCCCGACAAGGCATCGCTTTATGCGTCCAGCAGCTTTCGGTCTGAAACCAATGGCGGAAGTGGCGACTATATCTCGAAATACAAGGACGTTGCAGCATGCGCCAACACCCTCAGCAAACTCGACGGACCCGTCGGCTTCTCCACCCTTCCCGAACAGGTACGGGCAGATGTCGTATGTCTTTCATTTTTTTCCGAGCATTGTTTTCCGAAGCAAGAGTGCAATGGATAGAGAGGCATGCTTGTTGGTAATTTTCCCTTTGGTGAATACTTTAGGCGAACTCGCACTTTCGACTACGATTAATAGAGAGATGACGACATTAATGTCGTATAGAATAATGCTAAAGTTAAGTAATAGGGGTAAAACGAGTTCTCAAGATAGAAATCACCGTTTCGAATATATTGCGATGCCTCTGCTTGCAACTCCGAGAGAAGACCTTTAGCGTGTACTGCCAATAGAATTCCATATCCAGTCTAAAATGAATATGCGAAGGTCCGCTCGCGTCGTCAACGAGTAAGACAATGTGAGAAAGCTTTGAAAAGGTATCAAAAACCTTTTCGAAATCGAATCACACATCTCGGTCTGGATTCGCTTTCGAATGTGTGCGAACCTTAGAGCGTCATGGCCGACTGCTTCTGTTACAATCGTTGCTCGGCAGTCGATCGAGAAATGACTCGTTTCGTGCGGCATTTGCTTAGTTTAGCATTTTATTTGGTTTCGCACTAACTGCGTTCCTGAAGAATTGTTTGTAAGAAGAGGTAGCCACTTTCTCCTATCACCTTTTTTTTTAGCACGAAGCCGCCGGCTGCCTAAAAAAGTCATACTAAAAAAGTAGGTTTGTCTAACAGCGCGAACTGGCATCGAATGTCAGGCTCCATTCGACTAATGTTCCATATTCAAACAATGGCTAATTAGACCACCGTAACTGCACAACGGCAGCATAGCTTGCCAAGGTACCTACCCCTCAAAATCAGAGGAAGCAACCAATTGGTCTCTGTAAGCTTATTTAACTATTATTGGAGCTATGACGGACTGAAGCTGGCAACTGTCGGTTTGTGCGTATCTGCTTTGGACATATTGTGCTAACTAAAATAAATGACAATTAAAGGGTGGCGTTGCAAATCCTTCGAGCATACATGACTGTGCTTAGATCGATCAGGAGACAGTAGTCTTGCTCCGGCAGCTGTGATGAAAGTTCTTATGACTGCGGCTCCCTATATTTCAGCTTTCGGCATACACAACCCCCTATGGCGGTCACACAACGTAGCGCAGCAATGAGACTTTGGGCTCGTAGCCTTATGCATAGGCAAAATTATGCTTCCAAGTTCGCACGATGCAGTAGCTGTCACAGCCTGTTTTCGTAGGTCGACTGTCGCCTTCTGCATCCTAGTTTGACGTATGCATGTGAATCTACATGAATCAACCGGTTTCTAGGCAGATGTGCAGGCTCTCGTTGTGCACGTTTGCGCTACTACTAGGAGTACTGCGTAATTGTTTGTGCGTGTGTTGCCACGGCCAGATCGCTCCGTCTGAGCGTTTTTTCTGCGCAGACACGGCAATTATAAATTGATACAAGCACAACTGTGGCCGCCAGCAAATTACCAAGCTACGATATACAAGCTAGATGGATAACCTTCGCTTTCTCCTCCATGTCTCTACTATCCCTTTTACCCACTCACCTTGACTCTGACGTTTTCTCTCACGATGTTGCCGGTGCGTTCGTATCACGTTCGTAAGCGTCTGCGATATCGTAATGGAATCGCATGCAGAGCGAACAATCATCACGACCAACACACAAATTGCAGACACGACCAGAGAGGCTCATGACCTGCGGCTGAGCTTCTGTGCGTCAGCGGCTGTGCTTTGTTTAGATAAGTCAGGTAGCGTCGCCTCAAAGTTCGTTTACCTCTGGCTTGGACTATAGTTAATATTGGTCATCATGGGCCGGTGCGCATTGGTTGCTCGATCTGAAGTGCACCTTGTCTGTCGAGCGTCTAACGGAAGGCGACTTTGGCATGATGCCCCCGCATTTATCGCTCACAGCGCGTGTCCTACCGCTCTCGACTGACTGCGTTCGGGTTTAGGCTGTTAATGGCCGTTCACGCCAAGAGGAGCGCAGGAGGGGACCACGTCTACGCTAAGTTGCGCTGTCGCTCATTACGTGGCATTACGTCGTCTTCTTTCCGAGAGACCGACGACTCGTGTTAGAAAAAGCAGAGCAACATGTCAAGGCAGCGGCCATACGGCAAGCGTTGGGGAAACGTGACATCGAAACAGTAGCGGTCAACGTTTCGTGTACAAGCGTATCGACTTGATGAATCGTCCGCTTTGAGCTTGGCTTACAGCGCCAGTTGGGGACAAAGGTACAGACGTCGTCGCGTGATAGTGTCTCCGCCTGTGATAAATCAGACTAAGTGAAGCTCGAGCGTTTAATGGCGCACTCGCTCAGCGCTTAGTGTTGCATTTCGATCTCAATCGATCGTCGTTGTTGTTGTTATTACGTAAATAGAGAGCGCGACGCTACTCTACCTGAGGCTGATGAGCGTACTCTTGCCCTGCCGCGAGCTATAACTCTTGGCTGGAATTTTTGGTCAGCCAGGAGTTTGCACGAACTTGATAGTCTATCTAGTCCATCTAAAATTGCATGGAGCCGTTCTTCAGTGGTCGTAATCCATTACGCCCGCCTTCTCTGACCGTGTGGTGAAGTCGAACGCTCCATGATTTGTGCTATTCGAAAGTGAAACGTATGTGGTGATTATGGGTGTTTCGGAATGTGCTTTCACCGCAACGTGGCCCTTTTTGCCGAAAGCCTGAGGAGACGTACATGCAGCAGGCGAGCGTCGTGCCTGTTTAAGGAGGCCCACTGGCCTATGACGAGCGCTGTGCTTGTTGGTTAGTCGGGTAGGGTTTCCAGAAATCGTTATTCGTTTTCGAATTGACATGATCGGCCAACCCGTCACTGCGCATTGCTTTGTGGAGTGGCAATTGTCTGCTGTGTTCTAGGGGTGGCGGGCGCCACTATGTTAGCCTTTGTACGGGAAAATCTGAACGTGATTAGGTGTTGATTGGCCAATCACTCCCGCCTCCGCCAACCCGTGTTCAAATACGGAGGAGAGGCGTTTGTTGTAAGGCTATGGCGATGTCCACGTCGAGCCAGAGACCAACCTGCTGGCTCGATGGTGCATCACTGATTTCGTGGATTCTCGCATATGCAACTCGAAAGGCCGGTAGGACATAAGACGTGGCGGCAAGTGCTGTGTGTGTCTGATCAACAATATCTCACTCATGATTAGGAAACCTTCAGTGGCTGATGGTTGAGACCGTGATCAGGTAGAAAGAGGATCGAGAAAGCGGTCAGGGAGTGAAGCTCATGAAATCGCGGAGATTTAGCCAGAGGCAGCGAGACGAATGAAGAAATGTTCGGTCACGTCGTTCTGATATTGGTAGTGCTCGAAAAACGGTGGACGAAGCGCGCGCTTGTGTGCACGTAAGTGTGCAAAGACTTACCGTGTTAGACTGGACTGCCCGACCCTGTGTTGTTGGCCATTTGCCATAGACGCAAGGGTAAACCAGTGAGGATAATCTAATTCATGGCAATCAATAGATGAGCGCTTGTTTGAAATATGGCAGGATATGACCGGCATCCAGAAACGGTGGCGAATGATAAGAACGATGTTAGCATTGCCCAGCCGAACATCCTGTTCGTCGATTCGGCTTTGAAACGAGTCGGAATCAACTTGTCCGAATGTTTCAGACAACAGGTAGTAGTATTAATATAAGTGTACGACATATATACATACATGTCGGGTTCTTAGTTTTTCCATAATAGTGTCACTGTGCTCGTGTGTATTCACATCACATTATGTTACGTGTAATACTGGGTCGTGGTACTTTTGTTGTGATCCCTACACTATACCGTACTATAATGGTGTGTCCTCTGTGTCCTCTGTTGTTTATATTGCTATTTTAACTCAAACAATCGCAAAAATCTCTGTGAAATATCACGTTTACGCGAAGGCATTTTAAATCTTCACACTTGATTACCATGATCTAAAATTGCATTAAAAAATGAATCCCTGAGCATTTTCTGAGTAGTGACTAAACATACTAGCGAAAACGCCACGCATTTATATTTTATGATCGAATTTATAGCATTCTGAGAGCGAATGTTTATTCTACTACTATAATGCTCCGCTGCTTTTTTTAAGTATTAGGCCACTGATTAGTGAAGGTAGCGCTAGACTACGACCATCATCGAGTAGTCCAAATCGGCCGCTTCGTTTTAAATTCACTGATCACGCATCCAGCATTCACTAATGATGTTAACTAGGGAAGGCATTTTACCGCCTCTGTTCATCGCCTCATATATGACCATTACGTATTTTACGTCTTATAGGACTAATCATATTAGAGATACAATAAATGACTACAATGAATACGTAGACCAGACTGGCATTCACCATTTTTTTCATATATTCGTTATTAATCGTCTAATTCTAGGTGTACAACAAAACGGTGAAGCGTGGTTTCGAGTTCACCCTGATGGTGTGCGGCGAATCTGGTTTGGGCAAAAGCACCCTTGTAAATTCTCTGTTTTGTGCAGATATATACTCGGCCGATTATCCCGGACCATCGCAGAGGGCCGTTCAGAAAACTGTTCAAGTTGAAACGACCAAGGTGGTTTTACAGGTTCGTACATTATATATTTTCCCACCTAGGTAAAGAAATATTCATCTGTCGAAGCAATTATTTGGCTTGAAAAGCGCTCTCTATGAGCCAACTGAGGAACTCTTCACTCGAATTCACGAAACATCAACTTAGGCAGAATTTTTATTACCGGCAGTTGATATACAAAACTATGCACTGCAATGGCTTGCCTTTGGTGGAATTTATGCCGTGATGGAATTGCAAGCATTTGTGGTGCTGGGGCAACCTTAATAAATCTGAAGTGCGGTGCCTTACCATCCCAGGCATCTATTCGTGTTACCTATTCGATGCAACTTTTATCGACACCCTTATTGTTGTTGTGTGTCAATCAAACTTCCTAGGAGGGGCAGGTGACTTTGACACTGACCATCGTGGACACTCCGGGCTTCGGCGGAAGCTTAGACAACACAAACTGTTGGGTGCCCATCATGGAATTCATTGAAGACAAATACGCGGAGTACCTGCAGGAAGAGACCAAGATTCAGAGATCGGCCCACATTGTCGATAACAGGTAACTCTATTAATTTTTTTTAACGTTTGTTTGGTACACGGTGCTAACGAACCTCCAGATCTTTTCCTGGCCGCCGCGAATCAGTTCTTCGCCCCTTAGAATCGAGCGGATGAGAGCCTTGAAGGACCAAAAAATACGTGCCCGAAGAAGTACAGGAAATAGTTGGAGAAGCCTCATGTGTATATTTTACTGACCTAAAATTTAAGGTATTCGAAGCAATAATTTTTTTTATTCGTTTGTTTCTTTGTCTAATGATCTACGTAACAACTTGCAGGGTGCACTGCTGTCTGTATTTCATCGCACCATCGGGACATGGCTTGAAGCCGCTGGATATCGAAGTGATGAAGAAACTGCATGATAAAGTGAACATCGTACCAGTAATTGCCAAGGCTGACACGTTCACCCCGGAAGAATGCCAGCTGTTTAAGAGGCGAATTCAGAATGAGCTTACACAGCACGGAATCAAGGTACAGCCTAAAAAAATCATACGATGTCAATAGAAACGACTGAAGAGTTTGAGTTGAGTGAGTTTGAGTAGTTTCTCTGTCCAACAAGTGCACGCGTATATGTGCACGAAGTGCCTTTGGCTAGTCACCGTCGACGTGAGACACGCTAAGGTCATCTGCGTTCCTGTCACCCGTTTGTTTCCCCAGGTCTATGACTTCCCGTCCTTAAACGAAATTAGCGAGAATGGCTCGCTTGACGCCGGTGGATCCGAGGGCGGCATCGATCTCAAAAGCGGGGGCGCGTCGAAGTCAATCAAGGACCGATTACCGTTTGCCATCGTCGGTTCTAACACCTTGATCGAAGTTGGCGGCCAGAAGGTGCGCGCCCGAAAGTACCCCTGGGGATTGGTCCAGGTCGACTCTATCGAGCATTGCGATTTCATTCCCCTACGGAACGTGCTGATCCGCTCGCACATGCAGGACCTTAAGGAAGTCACACACAACTGCCACTATGAACACTTCCGGTTAGTAGGAACCGGGCCATTCTGATATTGGCACTGTACAAGGAAACAACGTCGTATGAATGTATTAGGTGTCTCCCTGAATTTTGTCGAATCTCTGTATGTGTGCGTGTATTTTAACTGGGACGGCTTCGGAAATGTTATACGAAACAATTTTACAAAATATGTTGAAATATGTAAGCTATTTGGCACGTGTTTTAGTAATGACAATGTGTGAACGTGGTGCGTTGTACAAATAATCTGCTGACTGTCTGTTACTCTCGCAGTGTTCGAAAGCTGACCGGGGGAGCATGTGCACCCCCCGAAGGTGGTGCTAGCAACAAAAATCCACTTGCACAGATGGAAGAAGAGAAGAAGGAACACGACGTGAAGGTCGATAAAATGCGTCAAGAAATGGAAACTGTGTTCGCCATGAAAGTCAAAGAAAAGGTATCATGATAATATTTATCATTTATTGAACACGCTTATTGCATACTACAATAAGCGAGTGTATAAATAAATAACGGTGAAGCAGGTGAAGACGAGCTGATAATGGGCTTTGATTATGGTCGAGCATGACTAAAAACATCTCATGCTGAGTGCTATTTTGTTCCATGGCGAAGTGAACTAAACTTGCCAGGGAAGCCAGCGGGGTGACATGGGTACATTCCGCCGCATGGTGTGTCCCCCAGACATGACAGCATCGCGCACATACACATGTACCGATAAGCTTGTAAACTGCAAGGGAGCCGTATAGCTTGCGATAAAATCCAATGTACGGAAAATCCTATCATAACGTGTCATTTCGATCCATTTGTCTGATAAATGATGAAGAAAAGATATCAGCCAACTGTTGTGGGATAACCTCATCCAAGGTAGCAGCTACCGCACAAATATTTAAGTTCGTCTCCATATTTAGTACACCTATATTCTAGATGTTAAACGTACGCCAATGAGGAAGCGTATTGCTTTATAACTCGGAAAGGTTTATGTAGTCTAAAGCAGAATATAAATAATGTTGTATTGTCAGTGTCTTATACTGAAAATAAACATGCTAACGACATGCACTAATACGCTGAATTACGGCATAGACCAGCTAGTCAAAACATAGCCGACTTTGTAATGGTGTTTTTTAAAAAGTTGACATCGTTAGTTTAGGATAAGACCATACGAAGTCAGAATGCGTTGGTGTCGTTGTTGAAACTGCGGAACTATGAATTAAAATTGGTTCCCAGAATTAGTCCTAAGCTCAACTTTGCTCAAATTTTGAACGAATCGACTTTATACACCATACCTCTGTCCATGAACATCCAGTTTAGGCTCACATCTCAAGTCCATGCAATATTCAAAACTATTACCCGAGTTATCCTCCGTTTGACACTTCAGTTTCGTCTTCATCGATAGTACTTCTCGGAGTGACATCACTAAGCGCATTGTCAATAATTCAAGCTTTAACTCATCATTACCATCAATTATATATAATCGCTCAAACGCTTTTTCTATGAATGCTATCTTGTAGTCTTAATTGAACGCCGAAGTGTATATTCCGCTGTATATACAACTTTACCACTTCGAATCTATTTTGAGACAAAAGTGAGCTCTTCCCATACTAACAACTCTTACTTGTTCGTTCACACTGACAGCTGCAGAAGCTGGAAGACAATGAGATGGAGCGCGCACGGCGCCATGAACAGCAGATGAAGTCGTTGGAGCAACAGCGCGCCGAACTCGAAGAACGTGAACGGAACTTCGAACGAGAACGTTCGGCTTTCGAGGCTACTCACCAGGAGTACGCGGACATGTTCCGCAAGATGACGATTGACAACCGAGAGTGAGTATCAACTCTAACCGCTATTAAAACTATTCTAGTTCCCTTTTGGTTGCACGGTTGTTGATCGTTATAAACTAGTCCATTAGGCCGATTATGGCGTGACTGTCGAGCATTAATCAAAGCTAACTGCCCGCGCCTAGGAAATCACAGAATGAAGTGGAGTAGTCAGACCTCAAGAGAAAGGTGCAGGCGTATTGACAGCTGTTCACCATTCCTCCTCTGGGTACACGATCATACTTGGCGGTTACTGATGAAAATAGATAGTAGGCAAAATAGCAGTTCAGGTGTAGGAGAGCTAGTATTTGCCTGCACGGTGCCTCAGAATGACACATATTCAATTGGTGGGTAGATTCATACCTAGAGTTTGCCCTCAACCGATGTCTCAGGGGGGATTGTCGATCAGCTTCAACATGCCCTCCGTTTACTAACTACTAACGGTACTTGAGGAAAGTAGTTTTTACGAGCTTTATTTAACATGTTTAATTCCTCTCCTTGCTGTTTGCATACCTCTCGCTATAAAACCGGGTAAATGATTAGCGATCCCATTTTTTTTGTTTAAACGATTCCCTTTTGTGGTTATTTTGCTTAAATTCTACTCTTGCTATCGACTATAACTAGACACAAGGTATGCGGTTCCATTCGCGCAATAGATTCTTTTAAGGATATTAACTCTACCGTAACGCAGTTGCAACAAATTCGTGTCGATTAATCGTAGCCACCGTAAAGTAACATTCTCAAACTTGCAAGATATATTTGACTCGACATCTGCACCGGCGTTGGGCATGATGAAGGGCGATCACGGTGCTGGCTGCTCCACTTAAGTGAAAACCGGATTGGATGTGTTCATGTTCGAGATATATATATATAATCTAATCGTACTAACAGTGCTTGCCTAACTGGTAATGGTAACTAGTAATTAGTAGTTATGACACGTACTTAAATGTACGATTAATTTCTATCGCGAGCTATAATCGCAGCTAGTCAACCCTATGGTCTGATACGTCCGTATTTAGGTTTGCCGTTTGAAACCCGTATTGGCAAAGCAGTTCAAGGTAGGAAATTCCGAATCGATGCTTTTTTAAGCCGAACTGGGCGTGGCATTCTTCATAAGACACTTAAAATTCCGTTTCTTTGTTTTTTTGGAGCTTCCTGTGAACCCTATTTGATATTTTGTCGGGATTTTTTATTGTTTGATTGTAAAAATATTCCGTCTCATTAATTTTCTATCAAGATAGTTAGCTATTTTGCCTTTCTTACTTGCTTACTGTACTTAATGCCTCAATATTTAACACACTCTGTGTGTTATTCCTAATTTCGTACCTTAATTGAGTGTATTTGTGTGTGTGCATAGTACAAATAAATATCTAAGCATTTGTTAACATAATTAAATGCGTCGATTGTAGGGTTTTGCGTAGAGCGTGTTTCTAAAAGCGGGTGCGTGGTTAGATCCTGGGAACCTGTACACATCATGCTTGAGGTTAAACATTTCCTTTTGGATCAACAATGTGTGAGGAAATGTTCGTGCCGTAGGTGCATATTTGTCTTATACGTGTGCGTTTGCTTGCTTGCCCATCCACTCAGCGAATACGCGGTCATCTAGTGCCTATGTAGATACAGCCACCAATTCAAGCTTATACGTTTAGAAAGAAATATGTGTGTGTGTGTGTGTAAAAGACGTCCGTAATGTGTTTCCAGCCCGTTATCATGGACATTTTTGGGGACTTAACAATTTATTAAGAACTTCGACTCGATCGTAAATTCTAAGCATAGTCACGTCTTAACGTCAGAGCGCGTGTACATGGCAATGACTGTACCAGACGGCATTGCAGCTATGCCATGCATGTATTCCTGTAGTGGGGGTTTGTAAACGTAAAAAAAGGTGGTGTGCGCGAATATAGAGTTGAAACCACCAAGAATATCAATACAACTGGGGCGTGTTCATATTACAACAACAGCTAAGAAAGTGATAACAAAACAATTGTAGGAGAGAACTGGCGTTCACAGCTGTGTCGCACACATGTCCGCTCAAGTATTACTGCTAATAACGTTTGTCAACAGTGTATGCTTGGCCCGCTGACTGGTGGAGGTGTGCTTAATGGTTACATTGCATATTCATTCAGAGTCACATTGTAGTGTCGCTTCCGGTGTCCCGTTAGGTACATTGCTTTTCTATTGTTCTCACTTTATTATCCTTATCGTTTCTTTTCGTACTTTCAAAATTCTGTTGTTTTTGACAATTTTCATTTTTTGTCATTTTTTGTCACTTTCATCCCTCCCTATCTCGCTACCCGTTCTTGTCATTCCAACTCTACTTCTTCGTGATTCACTTCTTATCGTCACCCTTTGGAACGGGTCGGCTCGTCGATATTCTCGTATTTCGGCTTCGTCTGTATTCGTAAACTTTGACTTAATTCTGTCTTCACCCGGTCGACCACCACAACGATGTCGTCGATGCTCGGCTTCGGGCGGTATCTACTACGCTGGTGATTTTCGTCTCTATTCGCTCATTGACGCGTGCTCTCTATTGCTCTCGTGTTTCACGCCGAACGCATATAGCAAACCGAGCAAGTTGAAGCGCTGGAAAAGTGCGGAACTCCTGAAGCTGAGCAGGTCGTTCACTCTGGCGCCGTCGGGGAACTCCGTCATTGCTGGTGACGGCCAAATCGAACCCGGTAAACGGGGTTCGCATCATGTTCATCAAAACAAATCATGTAACCAACAATAAAGCAGCATGAGCTTGTTGTTAAAATATTCGGCAAGAATCTCAGCGCACATATCTGCTCTTTTATGTACCTTTGCACGCATCCCATCACCCGCAGACACCCGAATCTGAGTCGAACGGAGTCACTTTAATGATGCATTTATTTGCTGCATCCAGGGACCGTACTGGGGGATAGGGTGGGGCAATGTTCTACGGTCCCATTGATGTTTTTCTGATAAGAGCTTCTCATCGCGGCACTGCTCACCAGTGAAACGCCCCATTGCTTCATCAAAACGGACAGCGGGCTTGTTAAATCAGTCGGATAAAATCGTTCCGATATTCACGTCAAAGGATTCCGGCGCGTCATGGCATGGCCCCACGAACAAGGATGGATAAGCATGGAGGAGGCGTAATCGGGTCTATGCGATCACTGTCTTACTCATTGGAGTCATCGAGTTGCACATGACGCCAATGCATGGCTCATTTTTCACTATCAGCGTAATAGTGCCATAATATTAGGGTGTTGATGATGCTGCACTGGTGTGCGTGTATGTTTCGCGAGGTCGTTGTACATCTACCGTCGTTGAAAATGTGTAATTCACCCGCTGAACTACGGAGAGCGTTGACAGGTGGTTGTCTGTACCGGATTTGCGTATAGACGAATCGATTAAGGATTTTGTGACTGAATTAGAAAGAAATGTAGAAGAGTTATTGACCACCGATGCGCTCTTCTGTTTCACGCATGAGTGAGAGGCTTGTTTAGAAAGTGTTGTTCACGGGTCTGATGTGCCAGTAGGAGAAGTGGACAGAAATAGATCAGGTTGATTTAATGGTTTTAATATGTTAACACTTAAGTGGTATGAACGTGAACATGACCTAATATAAAATTATATATATATATATATATATATAT
>MNPL01001774.1:0-18866 GCA_002081605.1 Tropilaelaps mercedesae
GTTTTACTGTTGACTAGTTGTCGATTTTTATTGAGACCCTCTTATGCTACTTACGTTTGTGTAAGAGTGGTGTCAGTTACAAGGCTGACTGCGCTGTATTTACCGCAGACACAAATGCAGCTTCCGTTGAAATAAAAGCAATACTATAGATGCTAAATATTATATATTATATAATATTATATTATATAAATATTATATAAGCCAGAACCACCTCGATAAGTTCATTGAGTGTGGTATGGCACGAACTAACTTGAGTACATTACTAGCTGGAAGCGTGACGAAGCTAAGCGCTCCTATGAACGTTTTAATGTAAGCATCTCCGTTTTCTCGATGTCTGGCTCGTACTAGATGGGTCACCATTATAGCAGCGAAATGGACGTCCACGCAATCAACAGGCAACTACACCAGATGCTATGTAAAGAGATTATGACGACTCGATTTATATTCTACAAATGTTATAGAAACTAACATCACTGTGCAAGCGTTTTGTAGAATCATGCCAATATGTAGTCAGGGTGGGGTTAACTTTTTACCACAAAAGAAGTCGCGTTAGGTAAACTGCTGCTGTTTTTTTTATAAACTGATATATTTATTAACTGCTGTGAATATGAGCATGCTGTGAATTTTAAAGAGTTGATATTTTTTCTTAAGTACAGTATACACCGCTTGAATGCAGTGAAGAAATTCTTATTGTATATATTATTTTTGCCAAGTTATACGAACGATCGACGTAAAAAGCCGTATAAAACCGAGATATGGCTTAACTTATACTCTAGTTTCGAAAGATATGAAAAGTACTTCGTAATTGTCTTGACAATACATAGTTTCCCCACTAAAAGTATAAATTTGCCAAATGGTTACGTAAATCGCGTTTTTGTCTCGTTCAAGCAGGTTTGGCCGTGAAAAACATAGCCAATACGCGTAAGCGTTAAGCTCCAGTGTTGGGCGCTTGATGGGCAACTCACCCAACGGTTTTGCTTATTATTACCATTTCGTCCCTAACCTAGATACGATCAGGCCAACACGTAGATGACTCTCTTTCGAATGACTAGCTATTCAGTATGAATGATTCAACCGTAAGCATAAAAATAACTAAAAACATCACTGTTTACACAGTCATATAATCGTTATATATTTACAGTGTTCAAAGTTTATTCTTTAGGAAATGATAATAATAGTGAAAATAATTATGATAATAGATATCATTATATAGTCTGCGCATTAAACCGTACTCAACGTTTTCGTACATTGATTTGGCCCGCCGTTTCAGTTCATTTATCAGAATGGACTGCGGTGCTCATTCGTTCATACGTGGGGACACCTATAAGTGAGGGTTTCCATGTGTAATACCGTTCATTCTTCATCATGCATCATAACGTTTATCCTTGTATTTTTCGTGGGTCGGTCGTCAAATGAATTACGTGTGAGTGTTTGTTTCATGGCAGGGCACTTTGCAATAAGGAACTGACAGCGGTATTCTACAAACATCCGCTTATAGCAGCTTCCCCAAGGCTTCGATCTCTTTCAGCAGGTGTTTGCAGTCCTCTATAATTTTCACCTCTTTAGCGTCAACAACGGCCAACCGGAATCGCCGTTCCTCCTGAAAATATTCCACGCCTGAGGAGTTAAAATGCATACCACTTTTTCAAAGGTCATTACGATTTTTCGTACGAAGTGGCTGTTATGTAAAGATCATAGGTGAACAAAGTTTCCGTATGATAAAGATACACACCGCATTACAGCTCACCGCGCATGATTCATTCATTTAATTATTTATTGGGATACAGGTTTTAAATACGCAGATACAAGAGCTTAACGACGAGTATATATGTAAAAACTTAAATTTTGACTAAAACTCTTTCCTCGAGATTTCACTACCCACCTGGAAAACCTCCATCTTGCCCCGCAACTTCATATGGAATTCCTTGAACATAGCGTCAGCAAAAGTTTTGTCTAGCATGTCAGAATCGCATTCCAGATATTCGCCAAGCGTCTTAGCTGTCACACCCAGAATTTGCTCAGCCTTCTCATTGAACGCTGTCGCCCAAAATTGCTTCGTAGCGTCGGACACGACGATCTTGAGTAGCATTCGCCAGTTGAAACGGTCAGACTCGCGTTCACATTTCTCGCACCGATATCTTCCTTCACCCAGGTCCTGCACCTTCTTCATGCAGTTATCGCTCGAGCAAGCCTTGTACAAAGCATTGTCTTTATTGAACATTGTTATGGTGACACGATTCCATACGTAAATCGGCTTGTCAGAGACGTCAAATGTTTCACCCTTACGGGCCATGAGTTCAAAGTCCATCCATTCTTGGACGTACTCGGTGCCGCCGCCCGAGCCTCGGATGGACTCAAACTCGCTTTTGGAGCCATCGGCGCGCCACCACAGCTTCAGCTCGTTGCCGCGGTTGAGGTCAGGATTCAGTTCGAGGGCTGACGCCTGTCCAGTAGTAATTGACACAGAGCCGTTAAATTCACTGATGCGAGCCTTTGTCACCAGCAGAATCGGATTATTCTCACCCTGGAAAGTGATTGCCGAATCATTCCACAGCGTCAACGTGATCGCCTTGCTCGAGTCATCGACGAGAATAACTTCCCGTTTTGTTATAGGTCTGCCGTCAGTTCTTCTATTAAACGTCTGCGGCTCAGCGAAACTTTTTACAACGGCACACACGTCTAGAGAGCAAAAGACAAAGACAGATAGGCAACGCGTGGAAGTGTTTAAGCTGCTTAAGAATAGTAAGGGTTTTGCTGAAAACAAGCGTGCCTTATTGTTAAAAGGAAACAAATTATCATTATTTTCTTTATAACATGCATTCTTAGTGAGCTGCACACAGGCAGCTGTGTGTTACTATTTCTTGATATTAAATCTAGCATTTTTGTAGTGTTCTACCGCGCGACCTCCAGCTTGCACGCCGAAAACCTACTCATTCGAGCCATTCAACCAGTTCTGACTATAACAGCCCTGCGTTGGTCACAACTAACTGTAGCAGCTAAATGAGAGGTACTACTGCGAAATAGTTCCAAGCGACGTGGTCTCGGAGCAGACTAACTGCTTAAACTAACCGATGAGCTTATCTGTTGGGCAATCTTCGATTTCGGCGATCTTTACGAACTCATAGTTCATCTGAGGAACATCCGCGCAATCTTCGGTACATAGCTCAACGTTGGAAAACTTTCCAAGAGTCAGCTCGTATTCATTATTGTTTGCCCGAAACGTCTTATTGGCAGCCTTGCACTGGAAGCCCGAAATGTAGTATACCTGCAGAGAAGAACATCAAAAAGATAGAGGAGCACAAGTGAAATAGTGCCCAGACTCTACAACAAACGAGCACGATTATTGATAAGACCTCTGCATAAATCGTATCTGTAAGGTTCACGCATCATCATCTCGTGCAAAATTCGAATCCCAACCAACCAATCCGTCCAGAAATATGTATCTGCTTAACTGTGTGACATTAACCTGTTTAGGCTGAATCCTTTCGTAGAATTGATCAACCTGTTCATTGAAAGCTGTTACTCGTATTTCTCCTGATTCATCATAGATTACGAAGGAGAACAGCTTTCCCTGGCCCGACGCCTTTGACCATGTACGAATGTCGCCCTTACTCGTCACACGACCACGTATAGTGACACGAGTCTGATACGGATTCAAAGCCGCGATTGACATGACTGCGCTGCCTGAGGGCGTCTTTGGAGTACCACTTATCATCGTTGGTCGTTGGTTCGTTTTCGGTGGTGTTTTTAATCCAGCGGTGCCAGTTGTTATAGTCTGGTTGTTGCCTGCCTTCTCTGTAAGTGTTGCAGTCCAAATGGCGGTTAGCCAGGAATATTGGTCAGGATTGGCATATTTATAGAACCAAGAAGAAATCGGAAACCACTCCTGGACAGAAACCAGATCGATGTACAAACATATACAAAAATATTTGTTACATGACTCGTAAAGTAAGCTAAAAGCTTTAGTCAGCGAAGTACCTGTGTTTCCATAATCGTTAATGAAGTCAGAAAACGAGACAGGAATTTGTTTTCAAACTTTAGAAGCGAAAACAGAAGCTTCTTTCGTAAGCTCGACTTGTACCTTTTGATCACGTACCTTTACGCTGCCTCCCAGTGAACGTAACCTTCTCCTTAACATCTCGAGCTTCTGCTACCACTTCGCAGCTCATAATGATCACGATGGGCCTAGACACCGGAAAATATGTATAATATTTAAGGAAAGCATACCTCTCATACCAGTTCTCTAGAATTTGATTTTCGAAGAAGAACGTCCATTCAATTCACAGAAAATGAATAACCTAGATGGACTGCCACGCCAAGTGTGACAATGGACCTTTAGGTAACCAAGTTATGCCGCTAAAATTTCTTGAAGAATTTACACAATAATGAGAGCCCTAGGTTTCGTTGACGTTCTGTGAAACTGTCAATGCTGTGAAACAGCTTACACAAGCCAAGTGGGCTCGTGGACAGATATGAACTACTCAATATCCGACTTCGCAATGGCTTCCTTATACCTTAATTACTGTCTCACATTATGGGATACGAATATATGATGACACGGACCATTCGTATAATCAGCCCTGTTCATTTGGGAGATTTTCCCCGCTATGCTCATTTTTCATCGATACGTTCCACCGTCAATCGATATACTCTAGATGCCATAGTTATTCAAATCACTTGACGCGTTTGTGTCTTATGGGAGTCTGCCGATTCTAACTACCCTGATAAACCTAATGCCATACATTTATATTTGACAGCATAGGACAGATAGTCAAGCGCGTTTTCCCGTTCTCATATAACGCATCGACAAACACTGTAGCCGTTGCCTTTTTCATAGTGGTCGTCATTGCTTTTTGTGTTTTCTCGTATATTACTGATAATAAATACAACTGTTATCTATGGTTTTCTTATACGGTCTGACTAACCCAGTGAAAATCAAGCCAAATTTAATGGAAAAAAATACCGATATGATTTGTATAAATATATAATACATTCGGTTAGATTAGGCGGATGTCTTTAAATCGCTGTTTCGCTTTTATACCAGTTAACCAACCAAGCAGTAAGAGTGAAATTTATTCATGAAACTGCAATTTTACGAGCGCTTTGGTTCTCGTGAAAATTGTGTCTCATCACAAAGTGTGGGTTGTCGAGCTACAATTATTCAAGATCCGTGAAAATGGTAAACACATTTTGAACATATATATCAGGCGATAATTACCAACTTGAATGCCTTTTAGCATCCAATAAAATCGTCAGTTCTTAAAATTGCCAGAGGCCTGTTATATTGAAAATGTACTACAAAATCGGGGCTTCTTAATAAATAAACGAATCGATGAATATACCATATAATATACGGTTGATATGCAAATCGATATTATCGCCCCGCTGAACTGACGGCGAGCCATACCTGTCCTTAGTGACTGTGACACTGTAGTTGTTGACACGAAGAAGGCAAAAAGGCTTTAATTTATCCTCGACCTGAGGAACAGCTTGCGATGAAATCATACCATCTAAAAAATTCAAATAAAAGAAGACAGTAAGCATCAGGATGTAGTAAACAGAAATACATAATGGTCACGCACCGATGCTACAAGCGTCAAGCAAAAAAAAAGCGTTTATACTCTTGGGAATCGTTTCTACCAACTTTGCTATTACCTACACTAAAAACACTTCTTCGGCTATATCGAGCTTTATCTTGAAAAAGGGAAATTCGGCAACCAAATCTGGAACTCTGAATACGTCAACTTGAACCGACAATGATAGTAACAATCTAGTTACGGAAAGAAATGGGAAAGAGGAAGTCATTTGTCTGGTTCAAAGTTCTTCTTTAACTTTGACAATGTATCTAATGAAGTACAAATGTTCACTACAGCAATGAAGGATAAGCTTGAGTCATAAAACTCGAAAAATCAAGTCAGAATGTGGATATTCTATGTTTTAGCTATAAAACAAAAAGTATTGTCAGTAAGAGGATGCTTATCGCAAATGTTTAAAACTTACAGCTGAATTCTTCGACGCCATCCCAGAGATATGCTCGCAGCCTGTTCTCTTTCACTGGTTTAAGATCCTGTGCGTTTCAACAAATAATTCAGAAAATAGGTAAACTAACGGAATTCAAGCATTCCTTAAAAAAAAATTGTATTCATCCGTACGTTCTTAACGGAGAGGCATTTTAATAACAATGATAATAATACTATACGTTGGCCAATTTTTTATTACAAATCGACGCGAGGATTTTAAAAACACATACCTAGCATACACCTGGTCGCATTTTCTCTTTGTTAACATGATTTTGATATTTCGTGACTTCTGCGCTGTTCGAAATTTCTTGTTTCGAGAGAGATAAACACTGCAAAGTACCTCATTTTCGCAAATAGTAACTTTCTCTATTAATCACCACATTTTAATTCTGCTTTATAACTAAGGAATGAGCAATGTTCAACATGCACAAAGGTTTTCCTTTCATTATTTAATTCTATTCGTTATTAACAAAGAGGATTACTAAGTCTCCATCGCGATCGAGATACACCACGTCGCTTGATAAGTTACGCTGTAACCGACTGCATTCAGGTGTAAATTACTAGCTGTAGCAACTTCGACCGCCTGTTGTTATTAACTAGATAATTTCGAGAATCCCCTGCATTCAACCGTTAGTAAGACATATATGATATCTTTGAAATTTAACTTATCGATTTTTCACTAAAGCCTGCAAATCCGTCACGCTAAAATCAAACAAGCAATTAAAATTGATCGGTGCCCAGTAATATTATTTCGATGATTCAATTAAAGAGATCCTTGGCTTTAACAAAAGGTTGGTCGCAATATAACAGAGCAATACAGACATACTTGTCAAATTTATTTTCCGTTCCTGTTGAACACAATTTCCTATCGTGTCCACTGTACTGTATATTTTGCATACAGAATAAAGGTTAAAAACGATACTGTATATAAAATTGGCGTTAGTTTCTTAACCTTTTAGTATCACGAGTAAAAATGTTATTTTTTCATTCTGTTTTGGCAACGGCCAAAGCAAATATTGTTATGCTGGTGCACTATTTGTCTTATATATACGTACTTTCGTTTGTTCACTTGTACGTATGTATGCATGTTTCTTACATTGATTACGCTTAGTTAGGAGAACTGAGCATAGAATAATCGTTTCTCTTTCCTGAGGAGGCTAAAGGAGGCTAAAGAGAAAGCTATCATATTTCGCCTCTTCAGGAGTTACCGGTTATTTTATTAAATCTTTATTATTACATTTTTATTCTTTTAATTATTATATACATTATATTATTAAATTAAATTAATTGATTATTATTATAAATTGTTGAATAGCGACGAATGTATTGTTACCATGACCAATACTAACAACGCGTGATCTTGAATATTCCTCAAATCAAGATCAAATAAAGGGCTACTTTGCAGAAGCAAATCATGTATGGCGTGGCAAGGTAACTTACGGGGCATTTAAAATGATATCATGTCCTCATTGTCAACATTATTGGAGAAAGTACAGTAATACGATATAATACTGCATAAGAATAACACGTCAATACTACGTTTTGTGATTATCTCCGCACGAATCGTCTGATGTGTAGAAGATAGTTAAACACTTCACTCATCTACTATGAAATCGTCTGGTTGTGTCAGCAGTACGGCAAGGTTGCCGAATAGATAAGAACCCGCTTTACTCACCAGAAGCTGCACGATCGGTTTTGAACCATCGTCATCCTTTTGCATTTGCTGAAATATGGATCAACAGAATTGAAAATGCTGGTTATATTGTTAGGTGTACAACATTTACTGGAAAAATGCGCCAGCATACTTAGTAACATTCAAATAAGGGAAAAATGGTAGCCATAACAGCGAAGTCACGCCTAATAGAACATGAATAGACCAACCAACTGAAACAAGTGGAATTCTTTTATAATCTTTAGATATTAATATCTCTTTCGATCTTTAGATATTCCACATGCGCAACTCGCCGAAAATTGCATCTGTTGCGAACCACGTAACAAATGAACATTAAGGGTGCACTTGTGGCAGATTAACATTTTTTTGGCAATTCAAATCAAATAATGAAAGTGTACCAACAACTCGTTTAAATTTACGCTTATGCCAAGTTGAATCGAAATCGGAAAACGTCACCATCACACACATACACAGGCATTCGGTTAGGAACGGACATATATAGAGAAGTCCAGTTATACTAACGCTGCATTTTGTGCTGAAAAGTTCGCCTCGCTGTTTATACGGTATTAGTATACGGTAGAGAATCTAGACCGATATTGGTGCCGGATCGACTGTCAAATAAAATGCATGCTACCTAACGCTAACCTTTAGTTGAAACTGCCTATGCAACTAACTGTGCAATACAGAACGGTTGACTGGGCGGACAACAGTGTAATGTTGTTACTGCTGTCACCCGAAAGCAGATTTGCCTCAAGCGCAAATGACAGTAAATTGGGCGCCGAAACCCCGCTGTCTAATTCGTCCCTTAAGGCACTGATGTTGAACTTCCATTGTCTCAGCAAAAAAATATGTTGATTCAAATATTCAGTTGGATTTTGGTAGATGGACGTACCTTGAGGGCGCCATAACTAATCATTGAAGCGTATTCGTTTGCCATTTTTCGCACAAAATGTTGACCTTCCTTCGTCGTGAGCAGGATTCCCGCAAATAAGCTTGTTGAGACACAGTTTTGGCGCGTACTCTCGAATAGTGGCAAAAATCGTCTGCTCCGTCTGGTGCACGAGGATCTAGATCCTCGGAGATTCGTTTTTGAAATTCCTTAAGATGTCTTTAATATAAAAACGGTCAATTTGCAATTGCGGAATTACTTTACAACTTATTTGCCGATAGCGTGGGCTGTCTGTCCAATACTATCCTCTATTTAAAGATATTATCGACTCACCTTTCTGTGAATTTGCGATGTAACAAACTTAAAGCTCTAGTATATACAAATATCACTGTAGATATCTTCTCCTAGACGTGATATAAACTCACAATCAATTGTTCCCATATGTTGTTGTAAGATATATGATCCTATAAAAGATGCAAATTCTTTTCAAAACACGACTAGAGACGCGACAGACGCTATACAGTTCGTTCTATTAAGGCCCATTATGTTAATGGTCTTCCACGATTCTCCGATATCTTTCCGCGTGTTGTGTTCCAGCTGATGGCCAAACACGAAAAGAGCAACAGACATAGGCAGACAAAATTATATCGCCGTCAACAACAACACATGTTCGGCTTCTCGGCTGATTCTCTGTCGTGCAGCGCTGGCGGTGCTGTATGGATCCCACTTTTCCGTAGCCATTGGCAGGTAGGGATCGGATCCGCCAGCCGAGCTTATCTAAGAAAACAACAGTTGTTGCCCAGATTCTTTCTAGAAGTCTGGTCGAGAGAACGTGTCCTTAGACACAAGAGTAGGGATGTAGGTTCAGGGAAACGTTCGATTTGTTAATTTCGCCGATTTGCCAGCCTGATGTCGCTTACATACGCACGTCAATGAAGAACCAATTGACGCTTATAGAGCGCATAAAAATTGTTGTTTTGTGTCTCGTTAGCGTGCCGCTGCTAAGATCGTGTCAAAAGCCGAAAATGCTCCAGCTGACTTCAGGGGTCGTGCGACACTTGAGAGCAGTGTCGACGCGAGGAAAATAGCGCGAATGAAGGCTAGCCAGGAAGAGGCTCCTGATAGTGTTCGTGAAGTTCGCAGGGCAGTGCCTTGAACCTGCAACCGCGATTGCGAGTGGGGGAGAAGGTACTCAAAAGTTGAAGGTTGATTGAGTACGCACGGGTTCGATATTAAGTGTCAAACAGAGTAGCGAAAGAAGCAAGAAAGAACAATGGACTTTACGTTAGATGAGGCGACCCTGGCTAGGTTGGGTGAGGCGGAGAAGAAGTTATTTATCTACGAGTGGCTATGTCAGGTGCACAAGGATCTTCATTCAGGTGATAAGGTGAGAATGTTCAAAAAGCTCAACTGTGTGTTACATTTGGAAGGATGCTATTGACTCATAGTTGACTCACGGTTCTGCGAAATCCACAACTAGCCTTAATTATTTTGAGATACGTCTATTGTACATACATTTTTACGCTGATATTTCAGAATTATTTTTAGACACGTCTATATTGTGCATATATTTTTACGCTGATGTCTAATTGCCAAGGTTTCCGGGAAATAAAGGATATTGGTATCACAGCCTGGGTAGAGTTTGATTATGTGCTTTTGGTATGCCGGGTATGTACAACCATCTTTTTTCTAAGACGTTTTAAATCTTGTATCTGTTGAGTTTGCCTGAAATGTCACTCTTAAAGAATAGCCAAATAATTGTGAAAGAAAATGTAAATTCATTTGTCTCGGGTGTGTGTCTAAATTTGTGACAAAGAACAAATTTGACATATTTTTGCGCGGTGACTGAATATTTCAGAAATCGCATGTAAGCTAGAAACTATGCATGCATAGACAACATATAATGTACCTTAAGCATAGGTGACGTTGATAATGAATTGAATACATAATTATGTGTAGATTGAGGTGGTGGGAAACGCAGAAGCTGGACAGCTGATTTGCCTTGATTTGAGTAAGCTTTGCATGTTTTGGCATGATTGTTTTCCACTTGATGCATGGCCACGACACGGTTTCTACCTAGACGTGTTTCTCGTTCTGCGGCCTTTAGTAGGTTTGCACTACTGGCTACCTATTTTTAAAAATACTGGTTGATTGAGCTTTTTAGGAACTGTATTTCTTCTCCAAAATAATTATAAATTCATTATACGGTAATACATCAATTACATGATTGGACTGTATGATCTGAACTCACCGCTTTAGCCCTTATCGATTCATAACGATAGCATTCGAACCAAATTAGATAGAGTGCGTTTTTGAATGCTCTTATGTATTTAGCGTATTCTTATGCTAAAAACTCCGACCTCGACTCTCATCGTTTAGCTTAGTGGGGTTTTGACACTCAGGAAATAATAAAATATTCTCTTCTTCTTGGATGTTAATTCAAGAACTTCGATATCTGTACATTTGACGACTCTTATTTAAACATAAATTCTTGCCCTGAATTACATTAGATAGAACATTAGAACATTAGATACTGCAATTTACTGTATTCTAGTTGTACATTTTTTAGCTTATCTATTTTAAGTAACGCGCGTTTTATATTATGCGGGCATTACTTTGCGTGATTGTTGCCTAGTGGTCAGGCGTATTATTTTCACTGCTGATTTTACTTGTAACTGTTTTTATTTGTTTTACTTGTAACGGTATTATGGTGCATATCGGACTTTTTGTTTTCTGAAGTGTCAAACTTAATTTAAAGATTTTCAGTTCGAATAGAAGTAAGCTTGCTTCTAAGTATTTCCGTTGTAGCCAAATACCCTGTATAAGTTTGTTTTATCTTGTTGCCGAAACGAATCTCTAGAGAGGCCCCTACCAATATTTCGTGGGTGTGTACGGGCGCACTGCTCCCAGTGTGCGGCGCTTCTCACAAGCTGTAAGCGAAGAGTTCAATTTTAACCAATACGCTTGTTGTGCGTAGACTTATTCTTCATTAAAGGAAGATGTATTAGCTGCTGCTGGTAATTGGCTTTATCTGAGATCTACACTTTAATCAACAATATTAGCATACTGCAATCTCTCCGTACAGCGTGATATTCTGGTCATTAGCACTTCAGCAAATTACCGA
The DNA here is from genome assembly GCA_002081605.1 of Tropilaelaps mercedesae. Classification (NCBI taxonomy): domain Eukaryota; kingdom Metazoa; phylum Arthropoda; class Arachnida; order Mesostigmata; family Laelapidae; genus Tropilaelaps; species Tropilaelaps mercedesae. The sequence goes on from MNPL01001774.1 coordinate 11,706, forward strand.
CCCAGTGACATGGCAAAATTCTTTTGGTTGACAGATTACGGGTAACCAAAATGAATCAAAAGTTCAAACTGCTTTACGTGCGATATAGCTAACTCAATACAGCGAATAATGCTGTCATTATCGATTGTTCGTCGTTTGAGAGTTGAAATTGAACGAAATCCAATATATGAGTTCACTAAGGAATTTACTAAACGGATGAAGTACGAAGTACTCTAAGAGTTACAAAAGGCCATGGCTGAACATCGAGTTTCGGCTTCTACTCGAAGACAGAAAACAAGTTTGCGCCTTTGCTTTCGATCAGAGACGGGTTATACATTTAATTTAAACTAAACAATATAAATGTCCGCTGTTTTCAACTGAAAGGATTGCAGCTAAATTGAAGGAGAGGCGTACTTGCTAGTTAGATCAAAACTACTCGCAACCGCTGAGATGAAAGAGAAAGACATTCAATGTGGATGCGTCAAAAACGCAATGTTTATCCGTATCAAGCCATTGTAAGAACAAATGTATGTAGGATTAGCAGAAAAGTTTATAAACAATATGCCCCGTACATTTTAGGCATCAAAATTGCCACTTTCTTCAACGTTATGCTGTGTATTGCTTGCTTTTCCCATATTAATTGAAGCAAAGCTCTCGTTCTAGCCGTTTTCTCTATTTTTGATACAAATCAGATAGACAGCGAGTTGCTTATCCGTAATTTGTCAACAAAAGCATTTTCGTCATGCTATTAAGTCGGTAATTTAAATAAAAATAAAATCCATAAGCTTCGTGATGTACTTGTTTATATTGTTTCTAGTCCAACCGGATTCTTGCTGTTTTGCATAAACACGTAGTTTATTTGACCGCAATTTAAATTGCTTTTCAGAATGAATTGCTTCCCGCTTAAATTGCGGGATCTGTGGTCGGATGTTAACATAAAGATGTGATGAACATTTGCACACATCTTGTCTAGTGGCTCAATGGCTTAGGGGCACACATGTGCCCAGTGGCTCGGCTACAATTTGTAAAGGATATTTGTGTATTATCTCCAAATGAGGAGCAGAACTGAATATATATGCAGTTCTGTGAACACTTCGCTTTAAGTGTTCGGTGAGTGTTAGACCAACGATCCACAGCCCGACTCCGTTATAATAGCAAATTTGAGCGAACGTAATAAAATTTGTTAAGCGTAGGAATCCTTACGGAGCCCATCTACAGTATTTTTATTTAAATTTATTTTTTAATCTATTTATTATTAATTTTTTAAAATCTATTTAAAATGATCAGTTATCTGAATTTAAATTATCTATAGTTAATGTTAACTATAGATAATTTAAATTTTATCTATAGATAGATAATTTTATCTAATTAAAATTTAAATTTATCAGAACACTCGGCTCGCCATTGTCCCCTTACGCAATTTGTATCCGTGACACAGAACGCAATCTCACAACATCTTTAGGCACCTCCCTAAGTAACATCTAGAAACTTCACCTCAAATTGTGGTTAGGGTTAACGCTCCAGTGCTCATTACCAACATTCTTGAACATGTGTTTATGTCTTTTGCATAGCAATTAAAGGTGCAAATGTTAACACTTGTTTACTATCAACGCTTCTCTAAATAAATTCCGTCGTTTAAAGATAACGAGGTCGTTTTCAATTCAATTCGTTCAAAACCAAAATTAGGATCGTGGTGTATAACACGAGCTTTGATGCAAGATAACGAATCTTATTGACTAATCTGTAGGTGACAATCCGGCTGCAATTTACGTATGCTTTACGGGGCACGATTCGGATGGTTTATGATTCAACCATGGTCTAAATGGAATCATTTTTGAAGGTCATTAAGAACAACGTTAAATAGATTATGTCAACTTGCCTATCAGAGTAGCCGAATTATTTATGGTGTCCTTTTGTTTGCAGGCCGTTATTAAAAGTCAGCAAAAATCACTTGTGGAGCAACTATTGGCATTGCTGGGATCATCATCCCCTGGTCCTCCTGTGCGTTTATTGATCGGTTCTTGTTTAGCGGCCCTATTCGCTCAGGGAGACACCTTTCTTCTGTTCGAGTGCGTCAATCGGTGTAATGACTCACTAAAACATGAGGCGAAAGTGGCTCGACTGAGCGCCATTACTGCTCTCGGCTGTATGTATGAAAGACTCGGTAAGTATAATACAACAATCCTCGTTACATCTGTTATAATTGGTTTGTCAGCTATACTCCTAAATTAATTGTATCAAATGATTTCTAAGATAATTGTAAATGGTTATAATTAGTGTGTCAGATCTACTCCTATTAAGATAATTGTAATTGGTTATACTTTGTTTGTCAGATATACTCCTATTAAATTAATTATATCAAATGATTTTTAATATAGAAGTATTCATAACACTGCCTAATAACTGCTACTATATTGTAGTAGTTTACATCTAATTGATGAATGCTTCGATTATTCTAAAGCGCGTATTACTAAACCCAGGCTCTTATCCTTTAAAATAGATGCGCAAATATCATGTTTGTGATGATCAGTGAGCTATCCGAAATCTAAGATCTGGTAATCACCGAAACCACAGCCTGTTGCGCCTCAGCGTTAGTAATTTTACATTTGCAATAACTGCCTCAATATCGCTTAGATGATTTTTTTAGATTTTAGATTACTTGTACCTATTAACTTTATTCCTGAAGACCTTTCGTGCAATTATTCCACTTTTAGACTGTGGGAACCTGTGGGAGCCTGTTAGCTTCAACGGGACCTTGTCATTGAGCAGCCAGATCTGTGTCAGTTTGAGGCCACCTAACATTCTTCCGTTGGTGCATGTCTAGCTTCTCAGGAACATACTATAATGCGTCCAGTAGTTAACTACAGTAACTGAAACAAAACGAACGAGTTTTCGATTAAGATAATTATTGGACGAATGAATGAAGATGTGTGTAACCTTTAACAACGGGAAATCACAGCCAGATAACTTTTCGTTACAAGAAAAGCTTTGCTCAACATTTTTTCCAAGCATTCGTATGTCTTTGTTGTTTACTTAATGGTAGCGTACTTTTAGTTGTATAATTTTATTTCCTCTGCTCTATTTGCATTATTTGTCTGCACACGCCACAAGATAACCACAAGTATAAACGTTCGATTAATTTCTCCAATTAGAGGTAATACTCAGGAAGCTGCATTTATCCCTTGTAGTAAAAATTTAATAATCGGAAAGCCATCAGTGTATTTTTGGCCAACAATATTAACATGTAGTTTATGCAAGGTTTGGAAGTTCAATCTCAAATCTGGTTTGTTTGGCATACATATATATGTAATATATATATAAAATCTGTCATGGGGTGGGGTTGTTGCTGTTGCGAAATCAGGAATAAGCTGGGGACGCAAACTTTCTCATAACCTCAAATAGCCGTAATATACTTTGTGAAAGTTTACGATGTCTGTTTCTTTTGCTTTTTGTAAAATATGTGGTGACAAGGCTGGCGCTATAGCTTCAAGCAGTCAAAAACTGGTTACCTTCTAATAGTGATATAAATAGTTTGTAATTATAAATCAAATTAGTTTATGTGAAAACACGTAGAGCATCACAAGCTGCCACAGCATCCTTATGTCGTTTTCTGTTGGGCTAGCGATTGTGCCGAATTATTTCGGACACATGACTTCTAACCGCTGAGAAACAGGCCACATGACTGAATAATTCTTTGACCTATCTGTCTCAAACTGTGTGTGATACTAGTACTACGAGAGACGATTTATCAAGGTACGGTTAATGGCGCTGATCGAAAATCTACACACACACAAACACAGGGTACTATGGAACGAGTATCTGTTAAGTGCAAGAGGCTCAAGCAAGCTATGCTAAGCGTGCCCAGTGAGACTGAAGGTTGGATATTCGCTAGTCTTGGTAACTCCCAGGGACAATTTCTATTGTTTACAGAATACTGGCCAAATATTTTCGCACAGTTTGTATTCACTACCTGTTTGAGATTTGCCACTTCAGCATAAATTATAGGCGTTATATCAACCTGTTTTTAGAGATAATCGAGTGGCTTCGTTCAATGTAGGCTAGATATTTCGACGAGCGAAATAAGAGTGAGTCCACATCTTTTCGTCAAACTTTGTTGTAACATACAGCAAGCTCTCGAACATTAATCGACAAACGATATATCAAACGGAAGTGACTTTTGATATTATTCAGAAGCTTTCTTTTGATGAGCTATCTTTTGATGAATTACATGGGCGATAATTATATGATGCGTTGTGTTAATATTTTGGATTACGAGTCAACGGAGAAACAGATAAACAGTACGATTTTTCAAAGGGTAATTGTCTATGCTTTTATCACAATTTTTTTTTTTTAAAAACATTTTTTTGAAAATTTTATCGCCGATAAGCTACTCTTACGCTCAGTGAGCTTATTATTTACCGTTTAAAACTTGACATATGTGTATGTAACGGCGTGCTGTTGTATCTATATTAAATTTAATTAGTCATTCAAAAACGTACTGCATTTAATGTTTTATTTACAATTGGTTTATTGCGATACTTTTGTTTCAGGTCGTATGATGGGCCGTTCGTACGAGGAAACTCTGCAGATGTTGTTAAAACTGCATAAAAGCGGAGATTTACAGACGCGTCTTGAGGTTATCACCTGTTTACACAAACTGCTTGTTGGAGTGGGAAACGCCGCCACACAATACCACCGCGACATAGCGAAGGTAAGTTTTGCATTTTATGGGCTCATACTATTCGCGCGGGTTACTGCCAATAGGCAATCGACAATGTGCACAACACTTTTCTTTGAAGTATGCAAGATAATTTTGTAAGCATAATATCAGGAAATCTATCAGGAAAGCATGAAACAGGACCATAATGTTAGTGTTGAACACAATGTACAAGTTGATCGATGCATCCACCTACTACAATTTCAATTTTACTGCGTCAACGTTTTTCTTTATTTTATTAAATAATATATGTCATTACCTAGAAGCTTTTTAGCTTTGATCGTTAAGCCTAAGTTTGCCCGAAAATATGTATAGAAAAATCACTCAGCAATCGCTCACTCAAGAACCTTCCCAAATTTGTAACACCTGTTTAACTAATCAGACCAGAAGTACCGCGGTCGCTAGCATCACGATGTGACTGAACGCGCTTCTTGTGATGCTACTGAGTGATAAACGCCTTCGTGAAGTGACCAATAATACTGCTTACGCTAACGCAAGTTGCTCAGCTATCAATAAAGAGCGCGCAAACAGACGACGGTTTTACACTTTTGGATTCCTGCACGAAAGCCACTATATGTACATAGACAGAATTAATTTTTCAAACGGTAGCAGCGGTCTGACCGAGTATAATACGACGACGGATGATGTTAAAAAATTAATATCTTTTGCCTTTTATGGCGATGCGGGTGAATGCAAAAAGATTGTATACATTCTGTCTGAGGCAACATGCGATACCCCTTAAGAACAGCCTAGGCTCTTCGTAACTTGTAACTATAATTTCAACTATATGCGGTTTTGAGCAAACCCCTAAGGTGCACTTTCTTGATGAGTACTGAAACAGTATTGAATTTAGGACAGCATTACGGTTGGTAGTAACTGTTATGCTGTCTCCAGTAGGGATAAACGTAACCCGTTCGTTTACTATTAGGTCTTTAAGACATTGACCTTCCGGCCACCTTTCAGTTTGTTGTTACGTCTTAAATGCTTGTCTTGTTTACTTCGATACTACTTTTTTCCTGATTCATAGATTAGACCTGTTCCGTGGTTCGCCTTTATCGATATCGTAATCAATGATATCGTCGACTCTTCACATTTTGATATAGTAAAGTTCGCAACTCTGTTGATCGCTGTGGTCCAACGGTCTGACGCCGATCTCCTTTTGCAGAACTGTGCAAGTATGCATTCCAGATGCACATGCTCACAATATCCCTGTCATTTTCCATAGGCGCTATACATTGGCATTAATATGATCGTGCGATTTTTCATTTCAGTTTACACAAATAGACGCCGTGAAAAAGAGACACAATAGTAGCTATATCTTCAAAGAAGTGAGAGCAAACTTTGCCAGCAAAAAACTGTATGGCGTATCGCCAAAGAGGCTCATAGACGCATTCCAATTGTGTATGAGCAAATTTACTAGAGGGACTATTGCGCATAAAGCTGGTTTTCAAAACAGTAAACAGTCAGTTTGTCTCTAGTTGCCCAGCAATCATTTACAATCATCTCACGACTTTTTGACGCACGATACATGAGGTTAAAAGTATTTTCCAATTGCGTGGTCGCGCTTCACGACTCTAATAATTCATTACAGGTTCATCCGTCAATATGTTATGGTCAGAACAGGCGCTGCATCTAACAGACCTAACAGCGTTTGGACTACTGAAAAGGCCCTTCCGCGTAGCTCGGGCTGTTTTGATTGAATTTAGCGTGTCTGTTGTATATGTAGTTATTAATGCAGCATCCAGTGTTCATGGATGTTGATTTGGAAGAGCAAGACATTTCGTTTCTTTTCCGTGTTTCATTTAAATGAACCCCGTAAAACGTGAGCCTAGGCTCTTCGCTACGACGGCGCTTTATTGTCCCTGAGTTTAGTCGACTTGGTCTCAAACCAACTTCATTGATTTATTTTTTGTATATAATGACCACGGTGTGTTTATTCTACACCATTGACTGCCTTCTCAGCTTACGTTTTCCCCCAGATTCACACTGCGTGAAAATCTCAAAAGCTCCTAACTTCACCGGAAGCGGCAGCATCCTATAACGCGACATCGTCACATGAATCCTTACTGCTCTTGAACGTCCGTCGGGGATATACGCGTAAAATTAACTTCAGCCTATCTTAACATACAAGTCGTCAAGCGAACAACTACACAATTAAAACAGACTCTATCAAACAGATAAAAGAAGTGCGTTTTGTCTCATATTTATTCGTACTGCTGGCTTAACAAACATCCACACATGTAGTCGTCGTGATTATGTCTCTACCCATCCCCTTGTATTGACGTTTATAACGATTCAGCTGTCGGTGTCGCTGTTTAAGAACGCTGTGGCGTCCCATTTCTCGTGTTGCTCGGTATTTACTAGGCTTGGTAGCGATGCAAGAATGACAGTTGCAGAAGAATTGCAGAAGCGAGTCCTCTTCCTAGGATGGCTATATATATATATATATATATATATATATATAT
>MNPL01001777.1:0-39325 GCA_002081605.1 Tropilaelaps mercedesae
TATATATATATATATATATGTATATATATATATATATATATATCAAACGGTAGTTAGTCTAAACTTTACTAAGCAAAGATAGGGCAACAATCCATCAGTAACGCCCATGCTATATGGGTGCCGATAATGTAATTATATATGGAAAATAGTAACTGTTGGATCCAACTAGTTCATGTTTATACACAAAAATAAACAAATATGGATTTTCGAATAATTTTCGAAATCATTTGTGCTGTTTGTTTTTTGATCATAGCTGACGTTATGACAGTTCGTTTAGAAATTGAGTCAATTTCAGCATTCCACAAGTTTGGCGTATCACTAGCGTTGATTATGCCTTTAAGTAGACTTTAGATAGCATTGCAGTGAATATGCATAAAGACATTTCAGTCAGCTTTGTTTTGAAATGGAATTATGGTGTGTGTGAAATAGGTCTCTAAAGGTTATGCATTTATTGGATTTAAAAAAATAAAAACGTTTCTTTTAGGAGTATTCAAATTTTTGTCATCAGTATTGACGTAAGTGAAAACTGGTTTGACAATTTGTTTTTTAATACCACTTTTTTCGCAATAAGGGCCTAAATAAACAAAGATAGCGTATCTAGGCTAGGGAAAATCCTGACGTGGTTTACCACACTGTTGCGTGTGGTAGATGTAATAACCGTTCTTTACTCACGTAAAAACTTCACTTAGTGACAATTTGTTTATACTTGTGTATATAGTACAGAATTTAGGTACCGGGCTTCAGAATATAATTTGAAATATTTGGTATGTAATATTCATTATTTAACCTTCTAATATAGCTACAGACATACGATGCCCTTCTACTCATTTAGTTTGGTAGAACGCCGTAGAAATGCCCAGGCTTCTCCTCCTTATGATAACGTGTTGGAAACTATTTTTTGTACAACTACTTTGTTTAGGTCAAATTATTTAGCCAGCGCCAAACGAGAAGAAAAGATGCACACAGGTAAATGCAGTTATTTTCATGTTGCTTGTCTTACTAAACACTATATATTTGTTTAAGTCAAAGAGAGACTTTCAATATACATACATTCATTTGTCTATTCTATTATTACGCAATAGCGTTATGTCTGTTGAATAGACAAGTACAGTTCAACAGAGACAAATATCGGCCCAAAATACTCCATAGTCAAAGTATCCTGAGACCGACATGAAGTGAAGTGAGCAAAACGGACTGAGAAAAGAAGCGGCTACATACATTGATTTCACATTAGTAAGTTCATTCAAACACATGCACCCACTCATAAAACCGCTACTTGCTCCGCTACTAAGTTCGGGAAGTGTTTGCTGCTGAAAAACACATTAGTCGGTAGCACTAACTGACGCGATTTTTGCAGGATATATTGGTTGTAACTGACATAATAACTGTTGTAATAACTGACATAAATTCTATGTCGCTGGTTAACAAAGTTACGTTATCAGACACGGAGTTGAGCTGCGCAGCCTACTAGATCTTCATTGTGCTAAGCTCAAGATGAACCACGTAGACACAGGACACAGACAGCTGCTTAGATGATACGACATAATGTGAAGACCATTTGAGTTGCTTTATGTTGATTTTGTTAAGGTTATTAAGCAAGGTATTCATTTTGGCCATGCCAGAGATCTTAAAGGATATGTCGAGAAGAACTCCTCTATGGTAATATGAAACGCACATTTCTCCAAGTGAACTACATTCTTGCAACTATGAAGGCTTGGCTGTCTTACCATTACTTCTTATAAATGCCAAGAAGAGCTTCAGTCTATTTTTACAGTAAATAATGACAACCACACGAACGCCAGATAGAGTTTATGTCGAGCGAAGCCGCTTTGTTTTCTAAGGTGAGTGCTTTGCAAAATATTAAACTTTTTCCGTTCTTTTTAAAGAAGGCAAAAGTATCTAAGAAGATAAATTTTCATATAAAAAACCTAGGGCGCAGTATAAATTGATCAAGCAAGTCGAAGATCTGCGCAAACAGATCCCTGCCACAACATAAACAAATGGGCAACGTAGCTTGTCGCAGCTTTTTATATTTTATATAATCGTAAATTTGCTTCAATTATATAGTATTCTGGAGTTTGTCGGTCGCCTTAAGTTCGAGTTCTGTATACCAACAACAAACAGAGGTTATGTTAGTGGAGATAGTATCCACACCTAACCATTCTTGTACAAAAACTATTTGGTAGTAAGCAGTACAATTCGGTTTTATAACCAATCGAATTTCATTATAATATGGCTACTGAACGTTCGTGTCTAATGATTGGGTCTCGACGCGGTCTCTATCGCTTATGCGGATTAGGCTAGCCGTCAGATCCACGGACTAGAAAATAAACTAAAGGCAGTATACCTTACTCGCTTTCCCTCTATCTAAAGGCCAATCAACAGTCGACGATAGGAGAGAACTGCAAAATGTTTGACGTTCTACGAGGTCCCTTGGTTCCTGAAAAACAAAAAGACATTATCATCTTTTGTTTTTTATTCTAGAAAAACATTAAAACGGAAGTGTGCTTCTCTCTTTTTATTCTTACACACATAGCTACTCAGGAAATTTAGTTGTCAGCTCTTAGCTTTAACGCAGTTCAACACGACGCGCGTTGTTATATTGCAAACAAAGCAGATGTACTTGTTGACGAATTTTAGTTTTTTGCGTTCGTGCATCTGTTTAAGTCATTGGCGGCTTCACCGTGTGTTTATCCGTGTACAGAGCCTCTCACGACTCACAAAACATTGGCACGATATTATTCTGGCAGTGGGGCGGAAAGGGGTAAAAGGCCTGCGCCGCTCCTTGAGCCCTTTTCCATCGACCTATCAGCGAAACCCGCTCAGAGAGCTTGGTCATTTGTGGCAAAACGATGACGCCAACCTGCGCTAAACTCAGTACATGATTAGGTATAATTCAAGAACTACTGTTTCATCTATTGTTCTTGTTTTATCTAATTGTAAGTAATGCCTTCTTGTTGTACCTCGCACATTGCCTGACTTGACCGGGGAGACAACACCGATAAGAAGAGAACTTTTACATATCATGAAGGCAGAAAATGGACTGCAAAGATGCCTGTCTATTCGTCAAAATACTTGTTGTGAAATATTAGGTAGTTAGCAAAGGCCTAGTCGAAAATCTTATTACACACCAGAAAATGATTAGTACCCGCCAATACAGGCAGTCACCGCCGCAGTTAGAATCTGATTCCATAAAACTTGTCAAATTTTCGACGTCAATAGTTGCAAAAATGTTTTTTTTAGAATGTTGGGGTCGTATTGGCTCTTTTTAATACCGTATATACCATGAAGTGATGGTTACTTCCGAGTAACCCAGCACTTGTTGAACTATAGGTACACTATAAACTGCATTCATTCATGTGAATTACGTATTGTCGAGACTTCATTGAGACGATGCGGACATGTTTTATTTGTACAGTTATACTACATGTATTTTTCTCGACGACCTCATTCCACTTTTTTCACACAATGGCCAAACTGCCGGATCTTTCAGTATCGACTCTAGATAACTCGTAGAGCTCGTGCTATTCATTTATTCAAACAAACATGTATGGAATTCGTTTCACATTTTTTTGTTTTGCACTCTTATTGATTTCATTATTGATAGACAATTTTTTCATAAGTATCCCCGTTCTTCTACGTTTAACCACTTGAGTACTAGGCTATAATATAACACAGCCTCGTATCAATGCTTGGCGCGTCTAGAACTTTTGCGGTCTATCTGCGTGCAAAATTGGCGTTTATCAGTTTGTATCCCATTGGTTGCAATTGAAGTAATTTGTTAATGATGCTTCATTGTTGACATCACTATATGTTGTTTGCGCTCAATACACTTTTTCGTTGCAAGATGGTTGTGTTTCTACTGAGATATCACAGTGGAAGTATTGTAGTCGCGAAATAATCGATGAAACATGGCGTATCTTATCCAGGCCGAAGCTGGTATCTCTTCAGGGTAAATTATGTTGATAATAAGCTATTCTAATACCTTCTATTCTTTTACATACGTTATGGCTTCTTCCACCTTGAGGCCATTGAGAAAGGCTTTCGCTGCATAATAGTAGCTTACAATGGGTTACGCTATACTGCTGCTCGGTCGACGATTTCAACTGTTTTTGTACATGTGGCTGTTGATGGTGTTTTTGTTTACTTTGCCAGATACAGTAAGACATAAAAGTGGCCTTCACAGCCTCAAGAGACCAAAAAGGCGCTATCGTGTAGTACAAATTACCGCGATTATCAGCGTTTCGAGCAGGGGTGCTCATATCGATACCCCTTCAATGTAGTGATAGTAGTGAATGTAGTCAATATAGTATTGTCCAAATCAGAGTAAATCTTTTAATCCAAATTATTGCCCACCTCATTGAGTGAAATGTGCACCCGCGAAAATTTTCGCCTGTAAACATTTCTCAGTAATGCTAATATTGGCTACACCATAGTTAAGGTAACATGCCATTTATCTCGCATTTATTATTACCCTTGCGTCTTGAGCTTTGAAAACGTTGGCCACTATTATTAGAGTGGCATTTTATTGTGACACAACGGGAACGCTTTCTTGCTGAGTGCCACCGAACACAATGATACCGTGAATATGGCTATCAAAGGCAACACGAATTGGTATTCTATTAATAGACGGTAACCGAAGGAAAACGCTGTTTTTGTTATTAGCCAGTAGCCTATGCGATACTAATTATCGTTGTTGATGATACAACGATTTTTGTAGTACGTTCCCCTGGGTTTCACGAGATATAGTTCTAGCACGAGATATAGTATCGCGAGATATAGTCCCGAAATTTATTAAGACATTTAAGTTATCAGGCAGACTCTTTACAGACGTTAACACTGTTATATGATGTCGTTACATTAAATCGGCTTTATCAATTGAGCCGGGTTTCGCTTTGATGACAAAACACACAGTTCATGAGAATGGACTCATAAAGTAGTGTGAACAATTTGTGTGCATACTTAAGCACGTGTTCTCATAAAATAACCATTTCCTTTCATAAGGTCTTGTTCAATCCTAAACGAGATTCTACACGATTAGTATAATAAGTTAGAAACTACGTGTATGAAATCCGGAGCTAAATAAGCCAAACGTAGTGGTATGTAAAAAGATGAAGAAGTTTACGCCCACCATGGAATATGCTAGCTTGGGAAAACCTTCTACTGGTAGCTTTCAAAATGGATCGAGGTTGCTGGCTAATATCCTAGCCATAAGGAGTGAAAGCCGCTTTTTTGATCATATACTATCCATTTTAGAAAGTAGAGGAGAGGTTTTTCTGATAATGACGGACACCTTGTTACGACTTCCTCGTCCAGGTCAAAATGAAATATTCAGACGCTTCGGCAGGTATCCACGTTGACAGAAAAAAAACGTCCCAAGGGTGTGCTCTAGCTGAAATTCCTGAAGCAAAAAGCAAAACTTTTATATCGTTTCGCAAGTGTCGGTTTTAGGTTTTAGCGGACGTCATTCTTGTCTGAAGCTAACGCGTCGCGCTACCCTCAAGAAACAAAAAAAACTACTAGTGAACGAAGTAATCCACTCCTAAGGAAATTGTCAACATGGCTTAGCGGATGTTTTAAAACAAAATTTTAAAACACATGGCATACGTGTAAAAAATGCACTAACATTTTGCGCTCAATCTACAAAGGGATTGAAAGATAGCTGTAAAACACGCCATATACCGAATTGACGCCTGTTCATTGACACATACACACCTGTAGAATCTGTCACGCACCGAGTTGACATAAATTTGTTTATCACACTGCTTGAGTGATAAGCAAGTTGGCTTCAAAAGATTATACAAGTAATTGCATTGTATATTGCATTATAGAATGACAATGCTCGTTTTCAGGCGTTACTTTATGAGTAGTCTATTTTAGCATCTTTTCAACAAGAATATCTTTATCCGGCTATTTTGAAACACGAAGCCAGCTTTCAGTTGCGAAAGCTGGCCTGACGATGACAAAGTCTCTGTTACAAGCGGTTCCATCCCGTCATCTCTTCCACGTATCTAATAAACTTCAGCGTCTGGCATGTGCGTTCTCATCACCCTTAGTTCTTACGGGTTGGTGTTACATGTAAAAGAAAAACACTTTCTATATATTAGTTTACTTTATTTTACTTGTTTACTTCAAACTTATTTTTTTATTTTGCAGGGCTGTCAGCCAACATTTAACGTCTACAATAGCGCTCTCTGCATACCTTGTAAGATGAAACCCATAAATGTATATGTGCAACAGCGGGAATTGAACCCGTGCGCTTACGTGTCTGCTCCAATCGCAAGACGCATATGAATGCGCCAAGTTACTGGGCGGACCTGAAACTGGAATGACATAAACAGCCCTTCCATGTTTCAGCAAAAGAAGTGCGAGAATTAATCTGAAAAGCGGCGTTGAATTACAACAGGGAGAAAATCCCGGAAGCGCTTAGTTTTAAACTCAAGCAGCGCGTTTACAATGAATACATTCAAATCGATGGTATGTGCAATGAAAAGAAGTACATAGAACACGCTTGATGTAAGTGGATGGACGTTTTAGACTTTCGACTGAAAATCAGTGCAGAAGTACGACGCTATCTCATGACAACAAAAAATAGAGCAGAAAGCTGTCAAGGAATATGATAATAAGAAAGCTGAGAGCCTATCCGTTGAGACATTATGATTAGTTCTACTCTTTTGCAAAGGTAATCTAGTGGCAAGATTCGCTTCAATCAATGTAGAGATTTATTTTTACAAAAGCGTTTTAAAACGCATTCTTCTTCGATAGCAGCTACATGGTCAGCAAATGTATTTTACCGGACTGCACATCGTAGGATTACTAGTTCCGTCATTGCCCTCCCGTAAAACCGGTTTTTGTGAGAGCCAGCATTTAACATTTTTTATGTACGAATGAATACTAACGTTCGTAAATAAGCATCAAATAAGAGAACGTGCCAAAAACAAACACTACAATGGCTTCTTACGCCCAAGGAATCTAAAAAAAGAGAATCTGAAAAAGAGATTGTGTTTGGGGTACCCAGTATGTTCTTACTACCATAAATTTATCTCGAAGCAAAACCTATCTCACTTCTTGACTTATCAGAATTGGGTACAGCCATCTCTCTCCCAGAGTACTTTGTCTGAGTACAAGGGACGTGCGTTTCATGCAAGACCCGAGTAGTGACTGAACTCCTTCATATAAGCCATTCGCATTCTCTTACAAAATTCAAATTCGACCAGCAACTTCGGTTTCCACACACCATCGCGTACACCAGCTAAATAGCCATTGAATCCAGGGGGTGGAAACGAGTGGAGCAAAAAGACTGCATTGAATATTCGCGTCGTACCTCAGGCGGTGGCAGGAATCGGAAGCGTGAAGAGCCTAGCACGGTGCAAAAAGATTCTCCTGTATGTACGTCGCTCGCGTGCTCTGTGTCACTAGTGTTCTTGAATGGAAGCTCGTATGGGACGCAAGTCCTTGTCGGTTGACACTGAATTTTGAATACTAAACAACAGGCGAACGAAGTAGAGATGGGTGATTTTGAATGCCAAATAAGCTGCTGCTTGGCCGAACGCTCCTCCAACGGAGGAGTCAAAACCTAGGAAGGAGGGATCAAAGAGGGCAATGTTCCTTCGCAATGAGCGTTGAGAGAAACGATGGCCAATTTGACAATGACATCACAGATAACAAGTACATAGTAACATTAGTGGCTCATTGTTGATAACCCAGTGAATATTCGTGGTGCCTATTTGGATATTAACGGTGCTATCACAGATGAGTAGATGCAAGATAAAAAAAGATGTTGATTGCGTTCAATAACCTTTGGACGCCTGTCTTCGTTTAATTATTTTGGTGAATCTTAAACCTAGCTTAAAGACGACGTATTGATTTTTGCATACCATACATATCTTGTACACTACTTTGTTACCGAGACATGCACATTGAAGAATATATAAAAATAACAATTTTGGTTTTTTTTCTCTTGACACTGCTTGTACTGTGTTAACTAGATGTTTCAGGCGCAACTAAGTCACTGGATAGTTACTTGATAATTCAGTAATTCTGCCAAGCAGTCTGGGATACCGATTAGTTGGTGTTGCTACATGTACACGTGGGCTATACGCTCCCCTGCAAATATACTTTAGTCTTCACTTCAACACCTGGCCGTATGTATAATCGATGTTATTTGTTAGCATCGTTTGGAGTAGAATTGTCGGGCTTCGCATGTCATTCACCACTTGTGTTGTCCAAAATATATTATTTGCTATTACCTTGTCTACTTTAGGAATTTAGCCAACGTAATTTAGAATCTCAAACAAATTAGGAGATTGATTAGCCCAATGACAGCGGTAGCGATAGTCAAAAAGTAGCTCAAAGTCCACTTAGTTGCATTAATTTGCTGGCTTGCTAAGCGCCTCTTCGTCTGCTTGTTAAGCCAAGCAATCTACAAAATCCCAGATTTGCGTCGTGCTGCAGATATTCGATCGCTAGTTTTTCTCTCAGATTTAAGTTCTTAATAGTTAAAGCACTACTTAACGAATAGGTACGTTTAGTCCTGACATATTGTTACCTACATTATCAGATATTCGGCTTTAGCCCCTCAATCAGTCTTGACATCTTTGTCGAAAAAGGGAAAACAGCTGCAAAACATTTCTATTGTACTCCCATGCATATGGTAAATTTTGCATCACTTAATACATTTTTTGAGTGAAACACATGAACAGTTTACAGTTGCGCATCGTGCGACTACAAGGAGAAAACGTTGGCTGATTGTAAATCCAATCTCGAGGGATTACATCCTGTAGAAAGAAACTTAACGTTTCGTGTGTTGACTCAACTCGCAGAGGACCCCTAGCTCCTGAGTTTCAGTTGAGCCTGACTGTTTTTTTGATCAAGAAAGTGCCTTGCCTCTGGTGATCCATTCACGCCGTGAGCCTCGACCTCGGATCCGACTTAAGCGCCTCGTGCTCTCCTCTGAAAGATCAGATCATGTAGGCGAAATAAGGCCTTTGTTGACTGAGACCAAAATTGAATGATTCTGGATGGAATCATCTTTAACGATTACTGGGCCTTTTGTGATACTCGGCTATTTGTAGATACTACTAGATCCTTATCCAGTGCTTCCAATTTCAAAATATGGTTATCATTCATTGCGTTACTCTGGTGTAGAATGGCCGGCCTGATGTATCGCATGTGCACACTTCTCTTATTGTACACATGTCGTATATGCATTCTGCGGTGGGAGCCTATCTCCAACTTATTCCTATTTCGTTGGTGCATACCAGTGAAAAAACTAGTGAGAACATAAAGGAGGATACAACCAGGTTTCGGCTACAAAGATGGATTATCGAACTCATGCGCATATTCCCGGGTTCTGTTTGGTTGCTTTGTTTCCTTCTATTATAGACCATTAGTGTTAAATATACCGACAAGCATCGTCTTTTGAGGTTTCAATAGACTTTTCATGAAACTGCACAATAGCTTGAAACAAATAGTCGACAAAAGGTATTCGACACGCGAAAGGAAGACGAAAACGGTTTGCTTCGTTTGAATTACATGTGCGTCTGTATAGACGTTGAGTATTAGAAGATACCTCTATGTATTTGTAGAAAAGAATGTTGGGTTGTTACTATTAAGAATATGCTAGTCTCGCATTTTGCTGCTTAGCTGCCTTTATTTCCGGTCGATTTCGACCCCACCTCGTGCCGCCTGAGCGATTTTAACGAAGTTGTGTAGTCGTGAAGCTTTACTTGGTTTTAATATGGACTCTCACAGGTTCTTTCACAGGCACGGTTACCTAAAAATCACAGTCAATATGGACAAAACTAAACCTAAGAAAAACGCTAGAAATTTTGCTGTCTCTTACAAACGTCGCAACTGAAAATTGCATGTGCTTTACTTACAGCAAGTCGTTGGTTTGTAGGTTATTAATAAAATGGAAAGGCTCACGGGTTTCTCATGGGGGAGTTAATTTCAGTAGTGTAATACCAAGTTCCTTCAAACAATCTGAAATATATGATTTACCACCCATATCAAAAGCGGACTAAGGGCTCAAAAGAGGTGTGAGCACCACACTAAGCAGGTTACTCGGTTATGCTATGGTCTGGATTCGCAGAACTTCTGTAAAAGCAGGGCTTAACAACATGAGCAGCCTTACATGGCTGCGCAGGGGAATTTACCTTGATGTGTTACTAGTAACGTTTTAGCTATAGCAACACCTAGATAGTACAAATAATTGTTATAAATATTTTTATAAAACACAGTAATCATTGTTATAACAAAAGGCCCACCAATATATTGACAACGCACTAATATGGTGACAATGCATTAATTGCATTCTATATTATTTTAAAAGAGAATCATTTATAAAGTATATTTATTCGCTTCACAAGACAGTACATATGAGCAATATATTCCGGGAAAATTATTGACTACTGTCTTGGTTCATTAATGGATTTCGAAATTCAAGCTAATCGGTATTACCTTCGAAAAAGGCGGATTTTTTGAAAGAACACTATGCTAACAGCAACAGCTAACTCGAAAGGTCTACGAAAATTTCAAAATTAGACATGTGAAAAATTTTATGTACTAAATATATGCCAAACACACAGGTCAAAGAAAGAAATAAGGCCATTGGTGGTAACGAAGTGTTCAAGGTTAATTATCTACCTTTTTGTCTCTACTCTGTCTGGTAGAGGTCAGCCTACTTTTAAAAATTATCGTGTGAAAACAGAGCGTCTAAATACGAGCACTTTTAGATGTGAATAGCAGCAGTCTGGCTTCTGACTTCACCGGGTCTCAGGCAGGTTGACTCAGTCATACTTTAGAGATATCCTTTCAAGTCTGATCCCAAGTCAACATTTAACGTCCAGTACCGCTGCCTCGTGATATGAACTTCATAGCGCTGTATATGTACAACAGCCGGGATCGAGCCTGTGCACTTTAATATGCCATCGGCCGCAAAACGTACGCAAGTGTACCATCGGGTTAGAAGTGTACCTTGTACTTGGCTCACCTCGATTGCATTCCCCCATCTGTCGTTTCCACATCGAATTGTCGCTAATATGTCATTCATTTTATCGGAGCGAGCCATTAGATTAGCTGGAACTTGTCAGAAATAACAAGTTTGTAGGCGCGAGCAAACCTATGATATAATATATGATTTTTGCTTGATTTCTGAAACTTCCGGAATCTGAAACCGATAGGTGCGTTTTATCCGGGACTGGAGAGACAAACGACGGTGAATACACGGTTCCCCAAGTCGTTGCTTTTCCCTAGTTGAGGCGAGAGTAACTGGCATAGAGCAGTGCCTCGGCCAGCATCCATGGAAGAGGTGCTGGACCATATGATTTTTCGCGAGCCTGGCAAAACAGAACACGATGGCTTGACGCCACCGTGAAAGATAAGGCGGTACGAGAAAAGGTTAGACGGGTTAGGGTTGCCGTGCGAGAGTTACTGGAGCATTCTGGGGAAAAGTTACGAAGGGTTCCCAAGGGAAGACGTCAGGAGGCAATCGATGCTCCACCAAGTGATGATGAATTCTCGCGCCATTCTTGGGGCAAAAAGCTGGATTCTGCTTCGCGGGCTGAACTAAAGCAGTCGTAGTCGGTGGCTACTAAAGGTGTGGTGCTTACCGCCTCTTATGTGAAATTTGAACCAATAGGCGCTTTCATTGACTTATCTTTGAATTCGAGGAACTACTTATGTTCTACTTATGTTCACATGTAATTGACTATAAGTTACAAGAAAATTAGGGATAGATGCTTATTTCAAGACGAAGTAAGTGAAAAACGCGTTCTTAGTTGAGATCCAAATATACATAAAGCTAATTTAATAAATGAATAATATTAAATCTTAAGTGCATATCTATGTGATCATTTATTTGAGGCCCGCGTTGGGTGCTTCATTCATTATTCTTTCTAACAATTCTGTGGTAACGTTAACACATCTATCAGGTCAAAATAAAAGTCGTCGCGGTTTTATGTTATTTTATATATATTTTATGGCGTGGTATTATAGACGCTGCTAATGTTAACTACAAATAAGACAACGAACAAAAAATCTCCTGCAAAATTTTATCGTCCATCGAAATTTGCCGTTGTGTCGGTACTTTCACATTGACAGAGCAGCTTATAGAATCCCTGTCCAAGAAAAGCATCGCGACGGCATGAAAAGGCAGGATTTTAATTGTAGATGTTTGAAAAGTGCTAATGACGCAAAAACGAACTCCCAGGCAAACTCGTGCATCATTCTGAGACGGAACAATAAATATTTTTGACTTTGTTGTGTATTCAAGACTTCTCCGTCCCTATGCTTGCGAAGACTCATATTCTCATGAAAACTTGGAGGTCTGTAGGAGGAGGAGTACTTCCGCAGGAGTCAACTACGTTGCGTGATAAAACCTCGTATCTGCCTTATTATTTTTGTATCGACTCAAGTATCGAGTTAATTTGATCGATTCTTTACGTGTCAGTTAACGTTCGTCAAAGTGAAACACGTGAGTTCCCGACTATACGTCAGAAATATCTATTACACTAGCTGCTACGAAAACAAAAGTTTTTGAAGTTCGTTACTAAATATAATACTTCTAGGAAACGGGTCACATATGATTGAGAACGAAACAAGTTAAACCTTTGGGGGATAATTAAATATAGAGAAAGACACTTGATCAGTCCCAGTACTTCCGCTTATTTTATTTCGGTTCTTGCTTCAGAAGATTACCCTTGCGCCGGACTTTTTTGGATCTTTATCATAATGTGTACTAGATATATAAAAAAAGTTCCCTTGCTAGTTAAAATGAGTGACGCTCCGTAGCGAGCTTACAAACTCGGCAGTATATACGTGCTTATGTATTGTGGCGGTTAAACAAAAAGGAGATTAACGTGTACGTCTTTATACGGTTTTGTCGTATATACCGTGTTGACTAGCTTTTAATACCAATGGTGAGAATTTTTATTTCTTGAGATAAGAAATGGAACAATATGTCATCAAGATAGTTATATATCCATTGGTATAATTCAATAAATTACCGTATGTATCGTAGTAAAAAATAGGCTCTTAAAGGGGATTCCACAAGAGTTACGATTTTAGTAAAGCTTACTAAAGAATTTCACTTTTCAAGCGGGTTTCTTCGTAAAATCTTTTAACCTTTCTTTTCCAAAACAGAGAGCTCTGTAAAGTGCCCATTGGGGAAAGCCGTTGCTTTCACGAAAGTTAAAATTCTCGAGAACCCTCATAAACATTTTATTATCTTGGCTGTTTAGTGCCTTAATAGTTCCTGCGAAAGTAAAGAATTGTTACCTCGGCTAAAATCACGGCTTTAAGGCATGCTCTCTGCCTGAATATATTACAAACAGTAAAAAATGTTTATTTGAGTGAGATAAACAGAAACGCAATAGAAAGTCAGAATTTGCAAATGTCAGGGTATTCACTTATTTAAAAATCCCTGTAGCGTAACAGCATGTGACGACAACAGAATGTGACGACGGGTCATCTAGATGTATCTAGACTGGCCCGTCTACATACATAGCAAGGGTTCTGAAAGTCATACGCTTTCTTATTTAGCTTCTGAGACCACTCTGAAGTATTTTTTTATTGACTATGCCTACCACGAGTGAAAACTTAAAGAACTGGTTTTGGAGATCGTACTCCGTATTTTTTCTCTCCTCGCTCTCCTGTGGTGCAGTCGTTAATTCCAGCTCTTATTCGTCGTTGTTACCGTCTGTTTCGTGATGGACAAGTTTTCGAGGTTAATTCTATTCGTGTACTTTTTTCTCGAATGCATTACGCACGTTGGTTTCTTTTTTCTGTATACTATCGCATTGTTGCACCTTAACTTTGCATGCGTTTGTTTCCGCTGCTTTTCCTTATAATTTTTTCGTACCTATCAGAGGTAAAAATTTTAAACCAAATTCTATTAGCACAGTAACTCAATTCATAAACTATAGCAACTTGTCAGTAGGAAATGGAGGACGTGTCAGTGTCGAGTTGGAATAAATAGGTCACATGTTGCGTTACTGGAACAGCATCTCGGCCGTTACATACGCTCTGATATAGCCTCGTGAAATCACCCTGCGCGAAGAACCGGGCATTTTTTGACAGAAGATTCCGATGCGGAAAATAGGTCTACTGGTGTACCTAATAATCTTTAGCTCTCTCCGTCACAATACGGGCAAAGCGGTTTACACATTCCCGAATGGCAGCTTGTTATTCAATGCGTAGACCAGTTTTTGTTTTATAGCTTGCTTTGGCTTTAACCAAAACTGCGATGCCATAAGCCTTTTCTTTAATCAGCACTGAATTCAAATCCATGTCTCTGCTATGCAACTTCTCCTAGTGCCTCTATAGTAGAGAAGCAGCCAGATATAAAAATCTGTCGTTCTTTCCGACTTAAGGCGTTAGGGGTGAGTAAGCAATGCTGTTACCGGCGTACCGACGCGAGCTTTTCCAGCTGTGTTCGTTAATGTTTTCTATTTTACGTGAGTGTTGGAACACAAATAATAAAGCACTATTTTACAAATTAGCCGTAACAACGAACATAATTTTTAGAAAAAATCAGCAGGGGAAGCAAAATACCTTAAGGCATTGCGCGAGAAGGTCTAGTTTAGCTAGCACTAGAAGTCTGACTTCTCGAGGAGTGCATCGCGCGCGTGTGACTACGGTGCAATTCGCGTAGTTCCACTGTGTTAAGGTCTTGTCGGAAGAATCTTTCATAATTAGTCGTACCGCTATGACGTGGCGTGCCTCTAGTGTCATATCTAAACCCTGTGTTATAAAATGGTTATTTTTTTAAACGCGCCGTTGTGGCCTCTGTCGAATTTCGATACATGGTGTTTATAAAGCACTGTGCTAGAACCCGCCAGGGAACAGGAATGGACCATTTATAGCTAGTGGAGCTTCTGTAAACCTGCACATCTTGCTAAGTGGTTTTGTACGGGCCCTTCAAGCCAGCCGTCGCCGAGTCTGCGTACTGGAACGAGCTGATATCCGGTGGCATCAACAATCCACTTATTGTTGCGATCACCAAATAAGCTTATCCATTTACAAAACAGCGGTGGTAAGCTGGCCCCATCATGATCAAGATACCAGCTACGACATCAGCTCCTCTTATTGGCTCAAGGGGCACTTGAACAGTTAGAGCGGCTATCTATGAAAACCAGTTCAAAAATTTGAGATATCATGCTAGACAGCTATGAGTTTTCCATAGGAGAACTTGGCAAACCGCAATTAACAAAGATTTCGCAACTGTTGATACCAGCACCGTATTGACATTCCAGATCGTTGACGAGATTAAATTACTACTGGAGTCGTTCTGGACTCGTACTGTTTGTACGAGCGGTTTGTTTCGCGAGCGGAAGTTCCTAAGTTTTTGCCGCGTTGGAGTCCACAAAAGCAAATGAGCCATTGGCGCTGCTGGAGGCCGTAGCGGTCAAATTAAGTGTTATGCAGCCTCGCTTGTTCGCTCCCTCACAGATATCATCAATCTCTCGTTGATTAGCGGGAGTTTTCCGTCTGTACTGAGGGATGTGTGAGCATCTCACTCTGCAACAACACGAAGGAGCGGAAGCTTGTGAAGAACTACCGTCCTGCCTGGTTTGTAAACTACTTACCCGAAGTTTTTGAGAATAGCCATAGCTACACTAAGTGAGCGGTATACTATTTATTACCTTTTTCTTGGCTCGTCCATTCGGCTTCAGAAGAACGCAGTCGTAGGAACTGTCTCTTGCTCACTTTAAAAAAAATCATTGACAGTGTTGAGAAGAGTCAAATGTACCTGAGTGCCTTCTTAAATGTGTCAATTGCTTTCAACTGCCTCAGGTACATCTTTTTTGCAGGTTCTGGAGGTTAAATGCAACGAGATGGTTGTGAAAAGGTGGTGTGACTAGTCTGCAAATCATTGATGCTACCGCTGCTATTCTATTGTATAAGTTTGGGAAAATAGCCACAAAATAATTTTTCACATAAGGGAGATTATCCAGAATTGAACGGTTCGAGTCGTGTTCGTTAAACGCCGAACAGAGTCTACGTCAAACACGCGAGTTACCCGATTTGGCTGTACTGTATTCGGTTTATGCCACGCTTCTGGCCTCAATAAAGGAACCAGTCGCAATGACGTTGTCGTCCCAGTCGCCCGACGCCGAGGAGAACAACCACTAGGCCACGGAGTTTTGCAAGCCTGTTGCTGTCAAAGAGTCTAGTCGCCAGCTCTCGTACGTCGCCTTCCGACTATGTGTGTCTCATTTCATCGCGAACTTCGTTCACTCCTTTCAGCAAAAAAAATGCAGGTAAAACAAAAGCATTTTTTTCAATTTCTGTCAATAATTATCTACTGTATTTGATGTATGACTATTTACGACGCTCTTTTGATTTTTCCTTTTCTCTTTGTATACGTCCTCTTAGCTTGGTGTGCATAGTTTTAATGTATGACGTTGTGTTGTGGCAACCTGCAATTAGCCCATTCTATAACATCAGCTACACGAGCCTGAGCATTTGTGAAACTGCATCAGTGCAAAAAATTACATTAAAATGAATTCAAATTGAATTATAACAAGAAATGTAAACATTGTACATTTTGGTGTCCTGTACACAGTTAATTCTCAATGATTCTAAAGTTTAATATTTGCTATAGAGTTTAATATTTAATAATTTGCTCCTTGCTATTCTCGTATTATAATATTATGCTGCTTAAAAATGAGCGTAGACCGCCAGCAAGATGCCTAATGTTTTTCAGAATATGAAAAGCCCTGTGCAGATTAATAATATTAAACACAATAATCAACTATTTTCCATATTTCTCAAAAGTGTTTGTCAGAACTATATTCACTGACACACGATTAGAGAATGGACGACGCCGTGAGCCACACTATCGGGTATGCTGCTTCTGTAGAGATCTAGGTAGCGTGATTTCAAGTAAAATATTTTATCACTCTCAGTACCTCTTGTCACTGCGCTCTTTGGTACATTAACGATACACGATAAAACGTGTCCAGGAACACAATGAAAATGACAGAGAAAGGGCAACGACACTAAGAGGACTTTTTTTAATTATATGCCCTTGAGTGTCAATACGAAGAGATCCAACTTAATTGCATTCCAACGGTACCAGAGCAATAAGGAGCTACGGATTCGTGACGTAAATGGAGACTAAATACTACTACTAAACCCGCACGTCTGCCACTCAACCTAAGAAGCACGTCACCTTTATACGCGATTGACTCTCCGCTCTGTCCTCGAACGATTTAGCTATTTCGTAGAAAGCAGTGGCCAGATCAGGGCGGCTCAAGACACTTTTTGCTTTTGAATGCATCTTTTTCCCGATTATTTGTCTCTCTTTAAGTTTTCGAAATTTGAATAGTGTTTACAACTACATTGATGAATGAACTTCACTGCTATTGATGGTCGACAAACGTGATTTTCTAAAATAAGCAAATTGGATTGCACTATGAAGTAAACCCAAGATTTCCTTACTCTGAAATGTGTAAGATAAGTTTTCCTGAAAATAAGCAAAATAAGCGTACAGCCGATATAAGACAAATATCGCGGATATGGGTCAGGATAAAACGCGATATTTTATAAAGTGGATAAGGTTTAATACAAACCGTATTCATTTTGTAAAAACTAAGGCCGAGTGCAGAACCTATCTAGACGTTCAGCTGACCTGCACCGCTTTCCTTTATCCGGTTTTTCCACCACACAAAACTGGGAAATTACGAGAGTCAAAAGGTGAATGAAACATGCAAATTTTAACACACATTCAAATCTTTGAAGCAAACAGCCGTAACAAACAGAGGTTCCGCTTCATACATGGCTTTCTTTATCAACCTATTAAGAAGCTGCCAAGCTGCTCAAATTACAAGCTATGGTCTGCTTTTGCTGAACGATACTTTTTAAACATTAAGCGCAGCGCATTAGCAGCGATTTAAAAGAAGTACTAGACTCGTTAATTGTAGGTAAAACAAAATAAATTAAAACTGTTAGCTAAGCATGCCTAACAATTTCAAAGAAGTTTGCGTTTATGGCGAATCGCCGTTCTTATAACGACGTTTGTAGTTTACCGTTAAGACAAACAATGGTACGCTCCTGTGCGAGTCCATACGGAGAAACTTATGTGGTTTGTATTTTTAACAAGCTAGTTCCAGAGCGAACATTAGCGTAAATCACGTTATCTCCTTGTCTTAGTTTGAAGCCTGACAAGACAGCTTTGAATCAATGCACTTATTTCAGTCAATAATAAGTTTTCAATTAAATTCAATTGTTCAGATGATAATAAGTTTTATTTTTCGCCAAATGTATTAACCAACTTACTTTGAATTTGCGGGTTTATATATTTTTATGTATAATTTCGTCTGTATGAATAAAGCAGTAGTCGACTCAAGTTCCAATAACTTAATTGTATGAACTAAGTTACTTACAAAATTATCAGCCAAACTCATCCTAAATATATAGACTTCCTTGCGGCTAAGATGGACGGGCGCACCACAAATTCTTGTAAGGGAGATCATAAAAGACGCAAAGCGTTTATGCTAAATCACAATGTTACAGAGTTGCCTGGTGATGCTGAAAAAAGTATGTAGAGGTGACACTGAAGGAAATTTTGAGAGGTCTTGACACTGACTTTTGTTCAAATTCTTTGGTGAGATAAAATCAAAGTAATTATATATGTTCTACGTGGATAAATATGGCTTATAAACGTGACCAAGTAATACTATTTGCTGTAGTACAACCATGCATTCAGATTAAACAGCCGTTTAAATTTTCGTTTAAAGCCGTTTAAAAATTCGTGTCTTTACAGTGCGTTCGGCACTGCGCTCAAGGTGTCGTAGTTACTATCTATATGAAGGCGCTACTAAATTGATCGTTGAACTTTTAACATGTTCTATAACAATGCCTCTTCTCTCTCACCGCGTACTGTAAGCAAATCCATTCAACGTGAAAATGACAAAGCTGTGCGAGTGAGTTTGTTAATATTAATCCCTTATGCTGATAATGTCTATAAATGTCGAGCATGTCGAATGTATTTTAGTGGTTAGAAACGACATATTTGAAGACATCATATAGGAAATGTGACCAATATATGCAGTATACTCCTTTATATATAGGCACGTTTTAGTATGGTAGCAACTGTCAAGCTCGCAAGGAAAATAGAAAGAATGAAAAAAAGGCAAGCTTTCTCGTTTGAATTTTTTTTTTCCAACAAAACTAACTACGGCATTGTCATTATATTGTCATTGATTACCAGCGATTTGAGAATCCATTCGCACTTTTATAGAAAGTACTGCAGTTCCAATCAGCTATTTAACTTTAAGATGTCTGTGGAATCGATATCTATGTATTAATTTTGTTCAGATTTGTTAGATGACTAAGCTGTAACTCCAGGTTTGACTGATAGCCATAGGACAATTTTGTTTATGCGGAAAAGTACGTCCTTATTATGATAACTTTTTTTTTCTTACATTCTGAAATTTAAACTAAATAAGTCACTCAGATCAGGTACTCAAGATATTCAGACTCCTATCTAGAATCTACTTGATTGTCGATTTTTAATTTCAAATATTTCAAGATTACCGACCAATGATGTCAATAAAACTAAAATAGTCGAGGCGTTTGGTGACTGAGTAACCGGCTTTGGAGCTGGTACATACCAGTGTTTCTGCCGTTTCTTTTAAGCTCCACACACGCTGGGCGCAGAGAAGTGTTCGAACATAGTTCTACTTTTCGCCATCCGACGGGAATAAAAAGACATAAATCGGATTTCACTCTTATTTATTATTATACAGATCAAAATTCTACACCGACTCACTTCTCCCTGTATAGAGAGCAAGACAGCGAGGGAAGAGGCGCCACAAAAGGTGTTTAAATTCAGAAAGGTATGTTCGCATGCTGACGCTTCGGCTGAATAAGTTGAAGATCAAAAGCGCCCAAAACCTGAAAAGGCCGTCAGTGCAGAATTACGAGATTAGTTCAGCCTGCTTTGTGGGAAGGCACACTGAAGTGCATCCAAGAATTCCGGCTAGCAAGGGATTCTGGGGCAGCGCAAAACTTCATTACTCTATTAGAGTAGTATTACCGTACTCAGACGATTAACAGCGTTAACACGTCGAATTAGCAAAAAGAAGAAAACTTTACCGAATAGTTCAAAGATTGTCAATAGTTATTGCCACTATTGCCAGCAAGCACTTCGAAAAAAACCAGATCAAGCCAATTTAAAGCTATGCATTAATTTGTTGTGCCTATTCGCTTTGTATATCCAAGTCCCGCGTTTTTCTTTTTCAGCGTTCGTAAGGTCTTTTATAAGGCCCTACGTATTTGGGGCGTATGCGAAATTCTCAGGTATCATTCTTGACAACGCGAAAGAAATAGTTCCGCCCCCCCCGTAGCACTGTGCGCCGACTAGTCTTTGTAATTATGATGAACACTCCTTCAAGTGAAATGGACGACAAAACAGCACGCTCATCTTTTCACATTGTGCTCCATCGTGAATCCATCGGCTGATTAATTTGGCATTATACATCATAGTATACAGTTTGACTCTGTCAAAGTCTCGGGCAAAACTCGGCAGAACACTCGGGAGAATTACATAGTTGTAGTTATATGCGTCTCGACTGAAAACAAGATAAAAGCAATGTTTCTAAAACATTAATTGCTCTTATTCAAATGATAAGTTAAATGTTTTTTAAACATCCTGCAGAATTTAGTACACTATAGGCACACTATAAACGACTATAAGTACAGGTAGACGATTGGTATATTCACGTATGAAATTTTTGAAAAATTGAGCAATTCACTAAGGTGAAGGGACCGTTGTGCAATCTAGAAGTGCCTACATTCTTTCACAGCATGGCGTTTTTAGTTTTATCTTTTGTGTGTTATGAAAGCCTCTATAGATACGGCCCGTACCCTGAAGTAAGGAAGTTAACCGAGCGGTACCTAAGCATAAAAGTCTGCTCACGGCAAATACTACGCCTTCAAAGCCCGCAGGACTTACCCAGAGATTCGTTCATGTTTACCGGCTAGCCACGTGCAGTTCTAGTAGACCTTGTAACAGTACACCTTGGAGAACCAGCTTTCGGTATATGCTCGCCCAATATGTTTTCATGCCCTTTAAAATAGATGTTTCTCTTACCTTAAAAGAGGAAGATCCTGATCCTTAAATTTATGCCAAATGCTTGACCCCCACCAAATGTAGCCAAACAAATGCTGCCCAATTGGGCATCCTTTCGTCGTCACAAACTTCTTCATATTTCAGCTTGCCATATAATCATAATTAGATAAAGAGGCCTAATCATCAATATGTCCCATTTCTGGTAAATTGTTAGGACATTTCAATCTCCAATAGTTTATTAAGCAGATAAGATATGCACCCGTTTGAACCCTATTTATTGCATTTTGCACCGTGGTTACAAAGAAATATGCGACAATGATTCTCACGCAGCGCCTATTCTTTTAGATCAAGAAACGGTATCAGCTCAAACTTTCCTTATCAGTATAGTTGTGTGGAGAGCTTGCGTGTGGGATTCGACGGCGTGGATGAATCGTCGTTCACACAAGCGTTCATTTTCCTATTTGTTGACACTAAGTGACCAGGCAAACGGCACTTGTTAATGAAAATGGCAACGGCAAACAGCGAGTTCACAAAAGTGCAGACACATAACATCATCGGTGATGACCGTAGAAAGCGTCCTTTCGTATCGATAGAGAACGGGTTTCTAATATAGGATACCAGCTGAAGAGCGAACCATGTGCCAAATAATAGGACATATTCTGTTTCGTTGACGCAATGAGTAAGCTCCAGAAATAATACGGAAATGAGTTTATAGCACGTCTTTTCGGCATCATTTAGAAACTGAAAATATGCAAGATGAAGATGGACGCAGACACTACTAGAACGGCTGAGTCTGACAAAGCCCATCGACGACGTTTAGGAAGTATAATGGATTCTGAGGATCAACGAGCTAGGGGCTAAGAACACTTAAGCGATTGCCTTGCTAATTCAAGTGGCGTTGCATGTAATTATCGGCCCACGTGACGATAAGAATGCCGGAATACCCAATAGAGATGACTATATATTGCAACAGGGGCTCACTCGCAGTCATTGACCGTTGAATGCATTATGTTTGACCTAGAGTGGACAGCTATCCGCTTCTTGGAAATGCCACTAAATTTGAACGTTACGCTAAACGCTTTACTTCATAAACCATGGCCATATACCACATCACCGTATATGTCGACCTGAACAAACTGGCGTCAGCTGATTCTATACTAAAATGGTACATAAACAGTGGCAAGATTTGTATTTGGCAACTGATTTGAACATGAGTACCGTAGACGACAGATTTAACTGATTTTAACTGAAAACACATAATGCTATGGATCCTGTATGAAATCCGAGTTAAATGCGCAGTGAAAGTCTTATTTGTGAAGAACAAACTTTATTATTAATGAAGGCACTGATGCCATGCATCGATAAAGATTCCCAACATGCACCATTAGAAACGGAATTTCATGAGAACTCAGA
This sequence comes from Tropilaelaps mercedesae, assembly GCA_002081605.1. Classification (NCBI taxonomy): domain Eukaryota; kingdom Metazoa; phylum Arthropoda; class Arachnida; order Mesostigmata; family Laelapidae; genus Tropilaelaps; species Tropilaelaps mercedesae. The sequence goes on from MNPL01001777.1 coordinate 22,493, forward strand.
AACACATGTCACGAAGCTTCCATCTCTACTAATTTTTTCTCCTCTAAATCACAACAATTATAGGAACTAGAATTAAAGTTACTAGATTCAAAATGATGAAACGTGGCTAATATCATTTTAAGTCTAAATGAAAATTTTTTATCCATACGCATGCTAAAAATATTTAATTCCGTTTATATTTTGCAACCACGAGAATAGACGTAAATTGAAGATGGCATTGGCTAGTTTATTAAGATGTATTTTTTATGTTGAGAGTTATTCTATCCATATCACATCAATTGGAATGGGATAAATAAATATTCGGTCTGACTCTTGTATATTAACCCGGCGAGGGCCTTAAACGGGTCAAAGATGATGTAAGTGATAATAAAACGGACATTGGTCTAACTTTGAAAAATAGAAGTTGTTGGAAAGCACATATTATTCACGATCAACGCGAGGATCTAACATGGCCAATACATTCCTTCTTTATAAGTTTTTCGTTCCACTCGGACTGTAAAACCATCTGTATGGCAAACTTTGCATAGGATGGCCCTCGTGAACATGTGCAACCGTGTAGCAAGTTACTCAAATCCTTTTTCAGGTACAGCATATAGTGGATTTTATACCCGCGAGCGCGTATATATATATATATCTAAAAGCAGGAAAGATTTAGCGTCATTGACTACCAATTCATGCGTTATACATTACAGATCGTTCAATACGTAAGATATTGTTCAAACCAGTTAATCGTGTAGTGCGCATTTGTTACGAGAAATGTGATTGAAATAATTTTATTGATCGAAGGCAAAGCAAACGTTCACGTAACTGATGCCAAAAATTCATCAAGTTCGGCCATTTTAGTAGGAGCCGGAGAATTATTATAAAAGCAGACACCATGGGAACTAAACTAACATCTTAAACATGAAACATTATATATATATATATATATATATATATTCGAAGCTGCACTCAATTGATTTTGCTAATGAGAACATTACGTGGATACCGTAGCGACCCTTTGCTATTTTCTAACGTGATACATGATGTCTTTTCATCTAAGACATACAAGGCCATCTCTACGTTGTTCTCACCATGGTCAACGATTACAGTATTGTCAATTACCGACATTTATATGTGTATATATTTAGAAATGATTACTATGCCCCACGGGTTCACCCATAAAGGTCGACTCCATTTCTATGTTCGGTTTTCCGACCGAAAGGATAACGGGTGCCAGTTTTTCTGCCCGCACGTTAGTAGATATATACCTATCTAGAACAAAATATGTGGAATCAATAAATCTGAAACCATTTATATAATAATAAAGTTCTGTTTTGCATAAGATCGGCTGATCACCCGATAACGTGAAGGAGCAGAAGGCACAAAAGGCTACGCCACGACGTCGTCCCTTTCAATATAAGTATCATCTTTATCAATTTATTGCCAATGAGGGCTGACATTTTCGAATAGTCAACAATTTAAAAAATTCAACTCGTTTATTTTAGTTGCATGCATAGTTCGAAATGGAGGAGCCCCACGAAACTCTATATTTAAATATAGAGTTATAGAGGATACCAGGCCAGCGAAATAATAAGCACTACTGAGCTTGCATTTGTACGGGAAAGGCTTGCGCTTTAGAGAAGGTACAAAAAGGGTTGTAGTTTAAATGTGTGCATCAACTTTTTATAGTAATGACAACATTTGGAAAATAACGTGTTTCTTGTCGTTTGAATCGCTTACGTATGCAAATAAATGTCCACATTTCTACGTAATTATGCTATCGAATCACCCACCCGTAGAAAGTAAAAGTGCGTTAATATAAAAATGATAAGTCTAATAGCTTGGTTCTAGTAACGTAAATGACTAGTTGCGATGTCAATCTTCTTTCGGTTAGCATAACTTTCTATCCGCCGTTTGAACATATCAGACTGCACTACTTTATGTCCAATACAATTTTAACGCTTTTCACAACGTTTACTTTATTTCCTGAACATATTCAAATGAACCTAAAAATGTTTTTATAAATAATAACGCATCCGTTTACCGTTGGCAGCCAACACAGCAAAACCTGTGTTCCAAACAAGCTAGGGTAAACTAGGCGCCGTTCTACGAGCAGAGCCTGAAATGTCAGCTACCTGCAGCGTCGTCTCGCGACGGAGCACGGAAAAAGGAACAAAGGAGCAGCATTTTAAAGATCTTTCATGGCACCGTTTCGGGCGGGATTCACTACCGACTTGTTTTACGGAATTTGCAAATAAACTTTTTGCTAAATCTGTAATTGTTCTTTTTTTCGAGAAAAGTTTTCGAAGTTGCCGTCAGCAAAGCAATCTACGAGAAACCCTGGTGAGATCTTATCCACTAAAGGCAATTTGCCCATCACCCTAGCCTCATGATAATGCTCAAGAAGTTCAAAACGTTTAGCACGTTATTTCCAATGCGATGTGACGTCTGAATACCGTCGCCCGGTAGGTTGCATACTGCTTGAAACAATCTCGTTGGTAAATATTAACTCTGCATAACGGTGAGTAATTTAGGACACGTAATTAATAAGCAAACAAGTGAGATAGGCAATGAGAATTAGATGGCATACAATACGGCGTCTTCCACCTCTAGATTAGCTGATTAGGTGGTTACGTACTTTGGAAATATAACCTTCTTTTATGGTAAGCCTCCCAATAAATAATGCGTTCATCGCACATACCGAGGTAATAATTAACCGTTAAAGTGTAGTTACTAGGTTAAGCTTTTGTATGTAAAATGTTGCAAGATATGCAAAAATCAGGGAATTTCGCTAGAAAACAACCTTGCCTCAGCGAATTGTCGGTTTTCCAAATACCATGATAGTGAATTTGACGTATACCATTCAACGGTGTGTGTTCACGTGGACGCGCATTCTGGTTTCCTGAGTGCTGTAATTTATCTCTACGATACAATTACAAATTTAAGCGAAATTGACATCTACCTTGATAAAGAATATCTTAATGGTATCATCGCTTTTGCATAATTTTAGACGTAATAAATGTTTATTCTCTAGGAATAATTGAATTAAGCTGAAATTAGTCTTATACTCTGCTTATACGATAAAGAAGTAGCTATGGTGCTTGAACCTCTGTTTGTTCACTATAAAATAGTCAGTTGTGTTCTGTGTATGTTTGATGCCAACAATTGGCTTCGTCGTTTGGCGCATCTAAAATAGCTGGGGAGATCTTTGATGTAAGTTTACGTCGTTTTATAATTGAATACAGGTGAAAAGCGCACACGTGCTAAGAGTTTTATTACTTTTGAAGAAGAATCTACTAGTGCAACAAGAGTCGTTAGCTTTTGTGACAACCTTGAAATTCTTCACAATCGACACTAATGTTATACTGTCTATGCCATACTCTAATTAAATTGATTTTATCAGTGATATAATTATTGAAATTATATTAAAATTATATATTGCTTAAAGGGAACGATTATGGAAGTGAAGCCGACATGCCATTGTTTCAGCTTCATGTCCCTTCATGTTCTCAGTGTAGCGACATATCGGTAGCGCCAAAGTTACTGAACCTGACGTCACCGATTCGAACCCCGCAAATTTAGGTGAATTAACCCAGTTTGCAGACTTGTTAATATAGCTCGTAGCTAATAATTATCCCTATACAGTCTCACTAAAAGACTAAGGACCAATATCGAATACTCCATAGCCATCTGTTCGATAATAATCTCGTTAACTGTATAGAAATACTTCAAGAAACGTATACTCCTGGGGTTATTGGACGAAAAATAAAGCAAAGTAGAATTTCGTGTAGCATTATTTATGCGGACCAGCACTGAGTGCACTAGGAGTGAGGCATCCAATAATTATGAGCCTGTCGATATGATATGACAAGCTTAACCTCTGTCATATTACTGCGATCGCACCTTGTTGAATTTTGGTAACAACATCACGAATTTATACCTAGTGCGACGGCAGAGGACACTCTGATGCTTCAACATCTAGAGCGTTGTTTAACCCCGTTCGTACAATGACTATTTGAGGAACTATTTTCGGGCAGTTCGGGTGTCTACTAATATTCTGTTGGATGTAGAAGACAAAAAATCGCATTATTTTCTAGTACTAATTTTAGCCGTGCGTGAAAAATAGATAGTTACGTAACAATATGTTTAAAACACAGTGTACTGAGCGAACAAAAAAAAAAATAAGTTGTAGTCCTGCTAATACAAGAGTACTGGGTAAAATTTTAAGTGAGGCTGCATAACTCTTAGGTATGTACCTAGGTTCGTAATATATGCTTCTTAGTCGCATGAATATAAATACAATCACTGCCTGCAATATACACTCGCCGGCTCTTATGGGTAAGACCCTATTCTGGAAACTTCGAAGGTCAGATGTTTCACCTGCAAAAAGAGAAGGTTGGTCAACCCTGTCAACGCTTCCCCATCCTCGATACTGCTCTTCTTAGGATTCAACGTTGTAAAATGTCTAATTCTATAACGTATATTCCGAAAATGAGAGATTCCGTAAGATTTATATATGTTTTAATTGAGTAACGCCATTTGGACGACAATGCGGTAAATATGCTTTTTAATTAAATTGCCTTAGATTTTTTTAATGTTTTGTTGCTGTCGTCTCGACTGTTCTAGCATAAATGGAACATAGGACAAGCTATTTGATTATGAAAATGATGCGAGTGATAATCTTGTCTGTTTGTAGGATTTTCAATCGAATTTCCTTTTTTGGTTAACATATAATTAATCTATACTGTACGCGTAATAATATATCACGCCACCAGGTCGTGGTATATTTAAGTGAACCACTTTTAAGTTAACGCGACGTAAATTATATATGAAATACGTAAATTAGTGTTCTGGTTCATTATGATCGCCAAATAAGTTTCTATTGGCCTCTATGGTCGCGCATACACAGTCCAATCCTTTGAAAATAAAAACGCAAAGCTGGACAGACATATACATAACTGTTGCTGCGGGTAGAGTCTATTCTATCATAAACTATGGTGTAACTTGCGGGGTAAAACGTTCCGATCCGTTATTGCTTGTCAACGCTCAAGATCCTTTAAAGACGCGCTATTAAAATGACCGTTGCTCTAATATACAACGTACCTACGGCTTACCTATATCACTTAATGCAAAAATTTTCACTCTAAGCTCTTTCGTGTTATTTGCCTCATGTTTTGCGCTTGGCGTGGTGACTTTCAGGATATATTCTGCATCCAACACTTTTTCAAAAGTCTTCAAGTAGCCATTCAGGAACTTACATTTCAGTGATGTCATCACACGTATGGAGAGAATTGCTTAGCACTCAATAGCCCGCCAATTAACATATGGAACACCTTACCCCAGTATGTAAATGAAATATTTATTGAATATTCGATGAAGATCTGCCCAAGATTTAGCATTCGAACCAATAATTATGTTACGTGGATAGCTTAGCTCTTGAATTAATCTAGGTGCATCGGGGAGAATGTCTTTGGTTCGATTTCGAAACGTTTCAATGGCTTGTTTTTTTAGCCACTCACCGAATTAACGAAAGGCAAAATATTTTACAAATTTAATAAAATAAGTATATGACAACTTTTTATTCTGTATTAGCATTCGGTAACAAAGCTGAATATCGCAATTACTCAACGTTTTTCGATGTCCCTAATTTTTTTTTTAAGTTACACTGTTGTCAATAGTGAATTCCTTTAGTCGGTCCACATGTAATTGCATGATATGGTAAAATTCACCGAGGATAAAACGTGGTTATTTTATTTGTTTGCGTATAGAATCTGCATCGAGAAGGCAAAGATCATCAGTTGTTTTCTGGACATTCATGATTAGTATTTTACCTATTTCGTAATATAACTAGATGACCACTACAGAAAAATATATGTAAAACAACTTGGAAAGATCTTTCGTATTTCGCTCATTACTTATATCTTAAAAATAGGACTCCCAAGATATCATGAGCGACTCTTTGTAGGTTTTCAAGAAATAGACAACAAAATTTGATTTTAAGTTTCTTGTGGCACTTGAAAACATAAGTAAAAATTATGCTCAGATAGTCGTTTGAACCTGAAAATATTATGGGTTCACTTTAGCTTTATGCACCCCTACAAACAAGCAAGTCTGTATTTGAAACCTTTAAGCGGTAAACATTTGCCTTGTGTGCACTGATGCACATCGTTAGGGGGCCAAATACATTACATGTAGAGCTGACATACTAATTTAAAATTTATGCTAGCATTTTGGGTTGTTTTAATTTAATCCGTGTGAAATCGTCGTAATTTTAGCTGCGTAACAATACGCTTTAATACAAGGGCATCCTTTAAGAACTCTTTCAAGTATAACCAAATATGTAGAAAAAAAATTAAATACATTTTTTTAAGACTTTCAGTTGGTCGAGCAAAATTTCTGGCGACATCAATGAGCCTTGGTATAGACTACACTTTATACACCTTCATTCATGCAGTAAAAGGGCTGTACATTCCTCGATGCCATACCTATGAGATTGATAGCCTGATACAGTTTGTCTATTTTCTTACCGATAAAAAACGATGCAACTCATAAATTATTAAGTGAGAGGAATACAGACCCAGCGAAAGCCAGAGCTTGCTGGTTGGTTAATAAGGAATAGCGACCTCTGAAGCAGTTTCGTCCTAGGAGATAATTCAAACGACTTATCTAAGTTGATTGGCTCGAAGAACGGAAAACTCATAAAGGAGCTCCCCGTCACAGTAAACTATCAAGTTGAGCAATGAGGAAACTTGTCAGACTGCTTGTTAAGCAGAGGGTTTTCAGCTAGTTTCAGTTTTTTATAGTAATGAAAATATGTTCTCATAGAAATACATACGACTAACTTTATTTAATGAACGTTTCTCTCATACATCGAAAGATGTTCACAGTGACAGCCCTTTTTCGGAGGGGTAAATATAGAGGGTCCGATTAATTAAAACAGAAGAAACTGCGCAGATGCTACCATAAGACATAAAAAAGCCACCAAGCGTAATCTACGTAAGTGCGCCACACTTGGAGGCAAAGTCGGAATTCAATATTCGAGACAATTTCTGCTTTAAGTAATTCGCCGAAGAACGCACTAAGCTAATTATCTTTTGTTGCCATCAAATTTACCAAGTAGTCTAGAAAACTATCCGGTAACACCACTTGAAAGCGTGAAGGCATACAGCATCAACAGAACGTAGTTTTTAGCGCAAATTCAGACAACCTGATTGGCTAAATGACGTTAGTCCCACCTTCCTATATGCGATTACCACAGAAATCATGTCGTTCTTTCTGTTTCCTTCTGATGCCGCCATGCAAGAATGTAGTACAGAGTACATGTGACACATCTACACACTTAGTTTTACGTACAGGATTATATATTGTTATATGGTAGCTTTGCCATGTAGGTCGCAATCTTTCTAGCCCCGAGGCAAGTACTACGATGCCAAGTGGCAATTGTGAAAATCTTTAAGCGGGTTATCGGTCATCATACAAGGGTGAACCTTACTGACCTACTTATGCTACCCTCCTTCTTTCGACACAGAGATTTTTCGAGAAATGCAGTTGCTACAGAACGATCTCACATTAAGCAGGTGCCCTGATTGAGATGCTTGCTGTAGTTAAGCACAAAAAACGCTGGATCTTTCGAATGCTTAACAGGACGTCTGGCTATTTAAGATGTCTTCCCTGTTAACTGGCATCACATAGAGAAAATTTAATAGGTTGCCAATAACAATGCATAACCGCGTTGAGATTTCATTATTGCTTTAATTGATCGTTAAGCCGATTTTAGGCACACATACTGAGAACCGCTTTTTTAGAAAGGAATCTCGTTATTTATTCATAAAGTTCTATAGAAACGTCAATAAATATTAAAACTCGACTTAACAACACATTTTTTAGTTCCACAGGTAACCTTCCATAGTTGAAAAACTTGTCGATCTGTTTCGCTATTTCATGTCAGCACCAGTGGAGTTACGAAATATGCTATACAATGTGTTGCTAAAGCACTTTCAAAATGAATAAATTTCTAGCCTCACTGACCGTAGATATAATGAAAAATACGGGGATGCAAAATGTTATTGTTAACCACCTTGTTTGCGCTGTTCGAGACGGTTATAAACTGCTAAGGCTGTAATAACTTGAACCATCTGATCGGACGAAAATTTAGTATGTTTATCGCGTCTAATGTAGGTCGCAGAGATTCCCTTGAATTCATGTTTTTCGTACAAATCAATGTGTCAATCAAATATATATGTACAAATTTCAAACCGTTCACCGATTCCAACGTAGAACTACATTGTTAGACTAGTTTTGACGGGTTTTGTGGCGAAATTTAAGGAAAACTGTGAAACGGCGGACAAGGAACTGCAGCCTTCGGTAGGTCTGCTTTTGTTAGGCTAAGCAAAGCTTACCAGACTAAAAAGATCCCGGCAATCTACTATGGGAATAAATATAAGCCCGAAAATTCACTTACGATTTTTACGACCTTGGAAGATCGTCCAAAAATTATTCCTGTTCGGTATTTCTGAGCAAACAAGCACTTGTCGCGTTACTGGAGAACCTCTAATTCCCACCTCTGATCAATAGAAGTGTGACGCTCGATGAAAAATTAACATGTTGGGTTTGACATCATTCATGCATATTTCGCCTTTTTCCTACACTGCCATTACCCCCTGATTTGAGCTTGACGTGATTTATGTGCCTGTCTGGATGGCGTTAGTTAGGGTAGATAGCTTCATAGCACTAGAACTAATCAGTGTTTAAGTGGAGATAACTGAGACGGATGTATCCATTACAAACACAAAAAGGGGGTCTAATACATGTGGTACAAAATTTGTGTAGAAAACAAACCGAGGAAGCAATTTCGCGAATAGGCAACGATCCAAATATATGTCAACATGGGAAATGTACACCGCGAAGATTACCGAAACTTATGAGGTTTTGGCTCCATTGATCTTCCCAACCGCACCTAATTTCCAAAAAAAGCCTTTATTTCAAGTTTAAAATACATTTTTCAATTTATTCAATAAATATTGAAGTCATTCGTTTTATATTTAAAAATAAACGACGCTTGTATAAGTAACAAAGTTCAAAGAACACAACACATTTATGTCTCTACGGTAGAATAAAAACATGTGTTTTCGTGATGCTATAGATGTGAATGACGTCTAGTTTTAACAAGACACAACCTCTGGTACTTAATGTCAGAAGAGATAGACTAACCTATTTATTCTTGCACGTCGCCTCCGTCCGGCAGTGCATACATTTTTTCAGTTTTATAAATTAGTCGGTCATTTCTGATTATATATTGTAAAAAGCGATAAAACGGGACGTCTTTCTCATTGATATAACTGAGTTTTGGCCAATAATTCAAATATTTCATAAACACTTGTTGGACTCACATTAACAAAACGAGAGGATCTCGACCACAAAAGGTTCTACGAGTGTTTGAGCTACAATGATATTGCTGGTTCATACTGGTAACACTTTATTTGAATTATCATTTATATTGCAGACGCGCATTTGTCTGCGCTTAGCTAATTTGTACAATTTGATTACTTTTATTTTATTATTATTTTAGATACTTTACGTGCGTTAATAATTTTCTCTTTGATCAGACAAAACCTCTGAAGAATCACTCAATGAAAGGACGGGATTGGAGACGCAGCGAGAAAAAGCTAGAGAAATAAAGACATCAACGGAAAAACAAAAAACATTTAGATTTTACCTTGGTTTACTTATATACCATTTTCAGATTCTCAAACACTATTGCTCAGATTCTGTTCTTGCAGCGAGCACGAAACGAAATATTTAGCAGGCGAATTTGGCAAAATGTTCGCCATAGTGACGAAGGCAAGTAACATCAAATTGTGGTAAACATTGCTGTTACAGCTTGACTTGCTTAAAGTTATCATGAGAACTATGCATGTTGTCATTATTATTAATAATATTATTATCAAGTGGTGAGTTACACGATCGTATACTTATCACCTTTGTAATGCCTGAACATTCTTCAGAAACAAGAAACACCTTGTATTGACCTTGTATTGCCGTGTTATTTTTAATTATTTACTACTGTCATTTATTTATTTAATTTTATTCAAACGGGGTTATAAATTACATGTTGCATTCAGTATATATATTTTGCCAATATTAAATTACTTTGCACGCTTCAAAATGAAAGAAATGTAGAGATTGTTAGTGTAGTCGTTATGCTTTGACAAAAATGCTCCAAAGTGGCAAATAAAGCTAAAATAGAATGCGTCTAATTCGACTTATTTGAGAAGATGTCATGCTTAAACAATACATATTCTGCCTTCACCGCATATATTAGTCACTGGTAATTGTTCGTCTGACAAAAAGGTGGTTACTAACTAAATGTTAGCTTGAATGTCACCATTTTGAGTGCCCGGCGCTTTGTTTACGTAATTCTGCGAAATGATTAGCAGTCATAGATTATAGTCATAGATTTACATTCGTCTAGCTGCATTTGCAAACCGAGCTAGACGAATGTAGACGCCTTAACAATATAATCACAGATGTTCTAAAACGTATTTGTCTGCGAGGAACTGGCAATCAAGAGTAGCTTATAAAAGTGGTTGGCTTTTTCGTTCACTGCTGTAGGATGCGTGGCAATACTAATAACACGCCTTTCAGCCTTCAATAAAACCACTCACACTTAATTGTTCCAAAAATGTTTCTTTAAAAGTGTGAGCACGAACGACTATTTGCTTGCATATACAATGTCGACAGTGACTATGGCACAGGCAGATTGCAATGGGTGCTTCTCCCCTTCTTTCTATACGCCGCCATTAATTGTACAACGTATATGCCTCTGTCCTGGACGTATGTGCTGGTCGATACCATTCAAAGATATTGCCGCTTATGAAAATACGGTACAATCAAACAACTCTAAACTTTCCACAAAATGTCACATTAAGGAGAAGGGGAGAGTGGACAGAGAGAAAGGTAAACGCTACCCATTGAGGCAGTATCACTCAAATATTTGGATTTACATTATTTAAATGCAACAAGCTAGTGCGTTTTGCAAAATCAGATGCAATGTGATTAATAAAGTTCAAATTGGTAATAATAATAATGATATGTTCGCACAGCATCGCATGACACTGCATTGTCTCTCTGTGGGCGTTCGGCCAAAAATGCTTTAATTCCGTTTATTCAGATTGGTACCAATGCATGCTTGGAGTCGTATAGCGTAACCAGCTAGGCAATACGGTACACGCTAAACATTTATGAGCTCCGTCTTACGAAGTGATGGAAAAAGCAGTCCCGTAGATGTTAAATGTTGGCTGATGGTAAGACAGTTCTTTAAATATTACATCAGTATAATACTTCAAGAATGTACTGATTTATTTATAAGATATAAATTGTCCTTGAGAACTCTAAATGAGGTCTAGTTTAATCCATGTAATGAAATAAAGGGGAAGTGGATTGTAGACAAAATAATGTGGTCCTGTTATTTACCACCTATTTGTTTGAGCATTATGTGCCATTTCAATAACCTCGTTGGCTTTATCTTAGTGCTACTTCAATGCACGCAATACGTAGTTTTTTCATTAAGACGTTCTACCTGCTGTCTGGGGAAATTTGGAATAGGCTAAAGGCCTTCTGTGCAAATATTGAAGGGTAAACTCGCTAGGGAAGGAATAACTATTGACTACGCTTCCGCTTTCTAGAAAACAGATGCGACCCTCCATCTACTCTGCGCTATTTCATTCGACCTCTGTGCCTAAAAAGAAGAACGAAATAGAGGTTATTTCCGCTTCCGGAAGAGGATACGCGGCACGTTACCATGTCGCTCATTGTCTGTAACCAAGTCGGCTTTATTCTGAAGAAGTGCGTCAATACAAACTGAACTTTCGGTAAGTTTCTCGTCTAAAGTTGCCCTGATGAATTCAAATTATTATTAAAAAGGTACGCAAAACTGCTTCTAACACAATGTGTAAAAAAACTATGAGAACTTACCAGGCAAGCTCCTGAAGCATCTCAATAATCTCTTATCCAGAATCTCATCTCCAGAATTATATTTTAATGACCTAGACGGCTGTAGCGACAGTGTGACAAAGCTTCTTGTAAGAAAATATTAAACTGCTTTCCTATGCACCACGGTGACACACAGCGGTATTTTAAAATCGTTTACAAGGATTGTATCGAATAGTATTTTTATTATGGTTTATTAATAGACGGAGTTATTACAATGTGCTGTCCTTTTGTGAACCATATAACCTAATGTGTCGCATGAACTGGACAATGTTAAAGCAACCTTTTGTTATTCGATTTAGGAGCACCAGAACGTCAGGGGCAGTATTGCCTTGTTCCGCTGAAGTTCAACAGAAACCCGTTGTAGTATTAAAAAACCAATCTTGCTTTATTGGCGGTAACCGGACACCCTTGGCTGGCAAGACAATTCAATGGGCGTACAATGCGACGTCATCAGTATGAAGTAGCACTGGCGAGCTCATTCCCTGTGAGGTTGGCCAGGATTGCGTATTGAAGAATTTATATGAACGACTGCATGGCGAGATTACAGAGAAACAAAAAGGGAGAGAAAGCGCACGGAAAGTAGCAGAAGCCCTTTTGCGACTAACGGAGTATTAGACGGTGCATCGAGGACAAGTTTACTTTCTATGCGATGATGGGTTCTTAGGCACATTGGTAAAGACGCTCAAGTAGTTGAGAGAATAATCTATTTCTATGTCTTTCTAGTTATTTTCTCGTTATTACTCGTTGGTCTTCATCGATAGCTAGTTCCCAGCTTCTTACAATCGTATTTTCTCTAGTGCGTCGTTCAATGTTCGTCAATTTCATTAACTCGTGAGGGATTAAATAGTCTTTATTAATTCAGGCGGCGTAGCAATGATTCAGCTAAAATAAAACCCATGACGAACTGACGACTGGACACTTCTCATGCCTAACCAACCTGATGACTAAATTATCTATCTTTTCTCAAGATTACTTCCCAAATTCTGAAACCGGCCGTCTGCACTAGTAAATCAATCGATATCCGCAAATTAGATTTTACGTTCAAAGATAGGTCTAATTTTTCCGATGTGAAATGTATTGTCGAAAACAAGAGGCTTCTCATTCATACTGCTTTAACGATTAGTATGCTGATAACTATATACTAGGAATTCTATTTTGAAATACTGCAAAAAAAAATTTCTTATGCTGCGCATCTTCATTATTCCACATGAATGTAGCAGATATTGTCCTGAAACATTACACATACATATACGCTTTTCTTTTCAAACTTTCATTATCAACCTTTGAGTGCCTAACACATCGAGACTGTTTCACAGAAGGAAAGTGGAGCTGAACATTATAATAGAAGATCTAAGCGAAACAAACCAACTGGAAGAGAATATCTTGTAGCCGTATGCAGGCACTCTAAAAGAAACCGTTTGGTACCATTTTAATAGTGTGCAATCTTCCTGTCAAAGAGTGCCTACAAAAACGTTTAAGACGTTTTGATGAGTGCACACCTTATTCGTTTGAAATAACGATGATGAAGCCCGCGTTGTTAAACAACTGTTTCCGCCCTGCCGAAAATAATAAACAAACAATGTCATTTCATTATTCCTCTAGTTTTCAAACGTGGAAAATAAATTGATAATATGAACGGCCATTAAATCGCATTCTTATTTGCCAAAAGTATACAAAAGGTCGTAGAAGAAAAATAGATGAATAAGCACAATATTCACGAGACCATATCTTGTGCAGTCTAGTTAAATACTAACGAGGGGAGCGTGGAAGTTCAATGTATCACTAATGACTCTGAATACGAAAATGTTCAATAAGCCCTGTTTTCCGTTAAGCCCTACGGACAACGAAAATCTTGACGAACATGTTGCAATTTTTAAAGCTAGTTCATTAGAGTAAGAAATCTGTTCACCGCTCTTTCTGCCTAGCACTTTAAGTGTGCTTTGGAAAGCTGTGTATCTGAGAGAGACCAACTACCTGCACAGTTCAGATTATAGAGTCATAAAAATGTTTGATTTCTTGGGCGAATTTTGTGTATTATAACTTTGCGCTATTGAAACACATCCCTTAATGGATAATTGGTTTCTAAGAACGTACTACCACAGTATATAAACGAAAGGAGAAACTTTATTAATTCCTTAATAATATACTCAATTCAGCGATTATTCTTCGGCTTTGGCTTTCCCGTTTGACCGTTGTAATTCAGAACTAAAGTATTACTAAAGTTGAGCTAGCCATTATAATAAAAACTCTAGACGGTATTGCTACATGTCGTTTTAATTCTATGTATATTATGTATTACAAATTATATTAAACATTGACGACAAAATCTTCCGTTAACTTGTTCGAAGTTTTTATTGTTGTTTTTCAAAGCTGTAGTTGAATTTTGCGCGAATGAAATTCCGTCGCAACCTACTTTCTCTGGCATGAATGAGCCGCTCGAATTTTTTACTTAAGAGCGACCTAAATTCTATTACCTTAGCCTGCTTAAAAATAGCGGATAAATAGTTGATCATATTGTATCCCAGAGTAAATTTTACAGTCCCAATTTTAGCCCATGGTTACGTCTAACTCTAGATCTTTCTACTGTGGCGTCTAAGAAGATAATTCATCTAACTAGAATGCTGATGCGCGCCATAATACTTGCTGTTATGATCCATTTGCCGGCTGCCTAAAAATTTCTGGTAGCGCATTCCCTCGAAACGCTAAACTCTTCATACTTAAAGCTGCTTGAATGGACCCTGTCTAACCTCCTGCGTTCGGGTAATAGTCATTCAATCAAATAAACTTGATGTACTTTGTCCCATGGCTTATCTTACACAACAGATTATTTATTTTGCCAGCTATATGGGCGTTGATGCTCTCAACATATTAGTCGCGATATATATTTTCGATATTGTTTTATTGAACTTCAGAGCTCATTAGAAAAAAGCTATCAGCCTTGGTTAGAATGCTGAGAGAAATAAAAGCCTTGTCTGAAAAACACATGGAAATTTTGCGCTACATTTCGAAAAAAGATTAAAATAACTAAAGGTAAAGGAAATTTGACGAAACTTCCCAAATGCGCATGTCTCATGGCACTGAACCTTGCTGCTATGTTCCGATCCTCTACGTTTGAAATGTCTAGGAACCTATAACTCTAACTTGGCACTTAGACTATGCGAAGTATTTTATACCAAACTATTCGTATTTAAGGTCCCTAAAGCAATGGTTATGCGAAATATTTTATACTACACTATTCGTGTTTAAGGTGCTTGAAGCAATGGAGCAGTTCCAGGCTTAAAAGAAAAAGAGCTTCCAAAAAACTCAGAAACGCTTTTATAATAACGTTATTTTTGGCTTCGAAGATTGAAAGCGACACATTCAAATTTTACGTACTTAAGGACTGTTGCTACGCTGCTCACATAGCGCCAAAGGCCTTTTTAGGAAAACTATGGGAATCATTGTGGAGTACTATTTAAGTCGCGTTTTCGTTTTACTCTATTTTACTTATGAATATATAAAATATCAAAATTCTGCTCATTAATTGTAATAGAAAATATTGAATAATCTTATTCTCAGGTCGTTGCATCTTAGTAGTACCTTGGTAGATTGTATCTTGCAAATTAAAAGCTGTTGCTTTGTTTAAGTATTATCTACATATTCATTGGGTAAAAATGCATATGAAATGCAAAATTATATACTGCTTTCATATGCTTGCTTTAATTAGAGGCCTTGAAGTTTTTTGATACTCTTCACCTATAAACAGCTGGCTTGATATAGTACGCATTTAGTTAATACGCATTTAGTTCTGACTACCTTTCCTACTGCAAGAACCAATTCATACAGCAATATAGTATTTATATGACATGTTGCGGGGTATACCATCAAGTTTAGTAGATTGCCAAACAACGCGGACATCATTAGATTTCTGATGCTTGAGTAGAATGAGCGGTTGAAACATATGCCTATTAACCATTGTAGTCGCACAGTGGCAGATGGGAGAGGGATTTGAGCAGACGTATCATTAGGTCTGTACGCTACACTCCTCATATTAAAAAAGAATTTAAGAAAACTTCAAAACATATTATGTGCATGAATGTAAGAAAGGGGCATATTTGGAGTTTAATCGTTGGGATTGATGATTTCATAAGCAAGCTATGAAATAAAAGAGCTCAAAACGTGTGTGCATAGACAGTGGCGTTCACAACCTTATTAGAATACGAGGGGTAATCTTTACCAGTGTAGGGAAGTGCTGGCCTTTTTGTACGATTAGTTTAGACCAGTGCTTAGAAATATATTTGATACATGATTTATTTATTTAAAAACACAAAGATCACGTACGGTGGTATTTGTTTAACACTTGTTGTTGATCTTTGGGAATCGAGCACAAACTAAGCAAGTAGAGTCGCACTCAAAGCTCGACTGCGAGTTCACGAGAGATACTAAAGTCTTATCTATTTAGTTACAACATGTTACCCCGTGAGCTCAACGGACCCATTGGACTGTTAGACTAATAGGATTGCACGGTCTGTTTGTAGTGCGTTCTCAGTGTTTCCTACTGCTACCTTCAGATAACTGAAGTCTGGTATCATTTTTACTGTTTTATTAGCTCAACGGCCTTGGGGTTTCCTATTCCTTAAACATTTTCCACAAGCTGCTCAAAAAATCCACGCTTTGTTCACAAACAACCGAGCGCCATGCATTGCTATACCTGGTTTAAAAATCCAGTGTCTTGAAGGTTTTTGACGTTTCGGAGGAAATTCACCGTAGCAGAAACGTATAAGGGCAGTGTTACAACCTAGCTTCTAGTCGCAGAAGCTTTAAACCGTTTTTCCATTTCGTTATATATATATATATATATATATATATATATATATATAT
>MNPL01001777.1:39931-70967 GCA_002081605.1 Tropilaelaps mercedesae
AGATTTTGATTTTCAATGTAGCAAAGCAAGCATTTTAAATATTTAATAAAAGGCAACTCATGTGAGAGAGAGCGACCCATCACTTGGCAGCCATTCGGAGGATGCACTTTCGAATTTAAAATGTTGCCCTGAGTAAGAAACTCAGAAATTCGCTAAAAACGTAAACACATATTTTATTTGTTTGCTTTAACAGTTTTACCTTGCTTAACGGTCTTGGTAATTCCTTACCTTGAAGTTTCACAGCTTTAAGATAGTTGAAGATACAACGTTATATAAAATAAAAAGGCTATCACCGCTATCATAAGTAATTATAATTCATTATCATGAATGTGTTGTTGCACTCACATTAAACTTTCGCCTCTCTTTATTTATTAGGCAAACATAATTTTCATTCTATTTTGCAGTACGTGCTAATTGCTAAAGTGCGTTTGGTCCCAATGTTTTGGTACACAACGTTTCATACAAATCATACGTCATTATATAACATTTATGTATATATGCGTGAGCTCAAGTAAAGGTTTAGACATTACGTCAGTATAGACTTAAAGAGTTATGAGCTGAAGAAATCTGACATAAGCCTAATTGCATTAGCATGTAGTTGTTATTTTGCAGTTTTTTTCATGCAAGGACATTCGCTCAAAGTACATGAGATCAACCCGAAAGCACTCCGCTGACAGATACGGCAGAAACTCAATGTCAAAAGCATAGCGGCGTTTACAACGTACTATACCGGAGTATATAATGCCGTATATTGTGCATGGAGCTACAATGTTATTTAATTTTTCGGTTAGGAATTGGCAGTGCATTGGAACAAAGCGAAATGGTACGTTTTATTTCATCATCCGGGGCAGAGATCCGTACCTTAGCTGGAACTTGTTTTCGTATGTATAAATATATATGCAAGTCTGCGGCTGTATCTAGCTTTAGCTTTAGGCAAGAAGATCGAATCGAAGTTGTACTTTTCGTGTTTTGCGACTTGCATAATTAAATCCTGCTTTTTATTTCCACCGCTCTTCCTGACAGGACTAGACTCAACATTATCTCAAGAGTGTTACGATATCTTCGGATATCCTTAGGTGTAAGGACGTTCCACTTTTTGCTTACTCTCATCTTTTTTTTCGCCGAGTTTCTTCAAAAAAATGACGTGTGTCTATAAACTGTGCTTACTTTGAAACTGATAAATATTATTGGCCCTCCCCTTAGACTCGTGAACATATACAGTCATCTTGAGAATATATTTGTGATGTAGATTTTTAGGTAGAAGCCCCAACAGTTTGTTCGTAATGCTGCATTGCGTGCGGCGGATATCTGCTGATCCCTGCATTGCAAAAATGTGTAGAAACCATTTGTCTACGCTTTTACCAGACTGCTAGTGCAACACATCGTATACGTCGCGGCAGTTGGAAAGCTTTCGCCTAAGTTTAAGACAAATTATTTTAAATGCATTAAATAATTTTGGGAAATAAATAAAACTGGAAAGGTAATATTTATCATTGACGTTATGTACCTTGTTTGATATCGTATATCGTAACCCAACAGGCAGTATGTTTATTTGAAATAGAATTTAAGTCATTGTTCCCGAGTGAATTCATATCGGACCGTATCTGCTTTGCCATACATTCCCCCCAGTGCAGGCTCAGGTCAGCTACAGAAATACAAATTGCTCTACAGAATCAAGGAAAACTGAATATTTTCCTATTTCCATTATAGGTACTATTTTCTTGTTATAAATATGAAACCTCCTAATAATAGACGACCTGATAATAGACGAATTTTGATACCTGAGGAATAGAAAATCTAATGATTTTGAGCTACTGCGAGATTTAAAAAGGTGTACTATAAGTCGTTGTTAACAACACAATTTATTTAAAGATCATTGAGCCTTACCTTAATCTGACCTTGTAAATCAAAATTGGCAAAGCGAGCCGAATGCAGTAACTTAATCATTCTGGTAAGATTCGCTTGTGTATATGTTGCATCCAATTTAAACATACGCATTGCCAAACCTAAATTATCACTTTTCACTGCTACACGAACGCACGCCGAATGATGAGTCATTGCCGTATACACACCTGGAAGCTATAAACTGAATACTTAAGAAGAGATAGGTTCTTTCCAGTTCCGTCGAGAGTCAATTCATCCAATCTTGCCGTTTTAAAATGTATATGAGTGCTATTTTTCCTGCTGGGCAGCCAAGTGCCCCATGTACATTTGGCATGCGCACGGAAAATGAATGCAAAGAACAAGTTGATTAATAAAGCATTAGCCTTGTATTGTTAAGCTCTAGGGCGAACGGCTCAATTGATATTTAATGCTGAATTTTATTGTCAGCAAGATTCTACCTCTTTGCAAACCATTTGTATGGCAGGATTAGCACTTGCACTAACAAATATGTTTCGCACTCTTACTAGACAGAACTATTAATCTCGTAACAGTGCATTTAATTAGGCGTTTGTTGTTAGACAAGCATTGCTATTTCAAAAGCCACCTGAAATTGTTAAGCCATTTATTGTAGTACCTCTGAGATGTCGTTTTCCTCGTCTCGCCGCCAGCAGCATTGCTTATCTTCCAGACCGCCTAGCCCGTGGATATTTAGTAAGCATTCAGGGTCAGATGAAGCTGTATGGACATCTCAGGCGTCGTCTTGGCTCCAGGTAGATCTGCAGTTGTTTACCCGAAAAACTCCGTCTTTAGTACAAGCAATTTAATCACTGTCCCTGTTTTTAATTCTGAGGAATTTAC
This sequence comes from Tropilaelaps mercedesae, assembly GCA_002081605.1. NCBI lineage: Eukaryota > Metazoa > Arthropoda > Arachnida > Mesostigmata > Laelapidae > Tropilaelaps > Tropilaelaps mercedesae. Next base: position 42,674 of record MNPL01001777.1, read on the forward strand.
TTAAATGACTCGAACTTTGTAAGCCATCGTAACCATGACATTTCAGGCGGCGTCGAGGCCTTGAACGGAATTCATCATCCTAAGGTTGACCACGATAGTCAGGCACGTTGATACATTGCAAACGGAAATACTTGCATTTACATCCTATTGAAAAAGATGTTACGAGCCTGTATTTCCTCATAAGCGGATTCAATAAAGCCCAACGAAAGACTGAAGTGCTTTCGGCGGTATTCAGGCGCACCGAGAATTTCGACCCGAGCTACGCGTCGCGAACAAAGTACTAGCGAGTAGCAACCTAGAGTTTACCTGCGAGATTTTGTTCTTGCATTGTGCAATGACTGCGCTGGACCGTCTACAAAAAACTTAACAAGAACGTACTTAGAATATGTGGCCAAAATATCCGAATTCCTTATTTGATAGAGAAGTATGGGGTTAGGCGCAAGAAAGACTATGCAAATGTTCATTTAATCATTGAGTTGTTTGTTCCATGTTTTTTACTAAAATGATAGCCCCGTAAATCAGTAGGAAGAATACTAGCCAAAAAACCTGGATCAAATGATTTAACAGAATACATTACCTTTTCGAAAAGTGCGGCTAGGTTTGTAGTGTTCAAGTGGATGAAGAGACATAAATAAATTGCACTTGATTAGGCCTATCACATGAAGCGTAAATATAGCTAAACAGTAATGCAAGTTTGCTATCACGCAGAAGTAGGTTGCATTTTAGAAAATATTACAGTTTTCTCAAACCGGTGAATGGTTAGCACCAAGTTGACACCAGCTTCTTCGATATATCTAATGCAATCTGCTTCACCAAGCCTCACTGTGACAGCAACGTTGATGATAGATATGAGTTTTGTTAGTGGCGGCTTGGAACTGCGATAGCGACTAGTCTGCGACCAGGATATTTCAACGCACTGAAATTCGAAAGTCAGAAACACACGTGCAATAATCTTTATATGTTTTCCCCGCTGAAGCATCATTTTTTTTGTCTAGAGGGTCGCTAGAATGGTAAACGGTCAAATGTAATTCAAGTTTTGGTATAAAAACTCCCTCGTGCGACATAATGAATCAAGTCAAATGCAGCGCTGTTCTGTACGCTGCGCCGCGAGCCTCATACGGTTGCTATGTTATGGGATCAGTAGAGCAGCAACTGCAGACGTAGTTCAACAACGAAGGCCACACGCTTGCCTTATATTAACTGCCGACTGCGTAAGATCGGAGTTGATGCTAAGAGAATGCTCTAAAATCTACGCCATGTATAAAAGCAGAACAGAAGTTCTATTGAATATTAAGATACGGCTCTGCTTAACCTACGTTTACAAATCTTTCAGCTGTAGCCCCGCAGCTGACGCAGAGTAACTGTGCAAAATAAATGGTCTCATTTAATGTCGACTTTATCTTTAATGCAAATTCACAAATTGGTAAATGTTTTGTGTGGTGTGCAATTATGTGCCAAAGAGTGAGAGTGGGTTTATAACCGTGCCGTCGATCTGTCGGGGATCTTATTGATTCTAGATCGCTTCATTATTCTGTAACCTCTTGATTTTTTTCATTTTCGGTGCACAATACCATCCGTGGAACACGATGCTTTCCCTTCGCTTATCAAATGCGATATGAGCTGACTGGTTAACACCAAAACGGTACTTCCAAAAGACACGTTTCAAGTCCTCACTGGTACAAATACTGGAACAAATACGACACGTTTTCGTGCTTGGCGTCGTGTGCGCTCTTTCTGTGTGACAAAAACTTTTGGTAATACACGCCGCATTAAAGGTATCAAGGGGACTACCTTTAAGGAACTCAAGAAATGAAGTTCCATGTTTCTACTTGTAAACTTATTACACAAAGTACGAACACCTTAGTTGACGACTCCTCATTGACTCTATAGATTTTTAACTAGGTGCCACATTGCTGGTTCTTTCTGAGCTCTGTACACCTACCAATACTTTTCTCTATCCAAGTTCTTTTGTCGCGGCGTGCCCTAGGTGGCTAAGTAACCGACAGTTAGTACAGTGTACATGCCCTTGTGCTCTATAAATTGCCCGTTTGAGTCCCACAGGCGGTGCCTATTATTTAAATATCAAACTTTTATGCAGTAAAGGTCATTTCAAGTAATGCGAAAGTGGTTTTAAACTTGAAAGGAGTGCCCAAAGAAATTCAAAACTCAGTATAGGTGGTAACGCGCGTTTCAGAAGCCTCGATCTGGAGTAAACCGTCTGGCGCCATACCCTACTTCGACGAACTTGTTACTATATCAGCTCTGCTTAATTCCATACGCATTCCCTTCCAAATATCCAACTACTTTAGCTAGAATAAGCCGTGTTCAGTGAATACTAAACTGGAACCCCTCGGCGCGATTAAGATTTAAAATGTGCCAATTATGAAAATGTGCGAGCATTTTAGAGAATGAAGGTTCTTTAAATTGACAATACATATTGGGGATGAATCACAGTAACGCGAAAACGACGAATATGAGACAAAACAAATGGTTTCGTTTAACCTCAATAGATAATAATAGCTTATCCAGATTATGGTTGGAACACACGAAACTTCTAGCGCTGGAAAACGTCCATCCACTAAAAGGATACAACGAGGTGAGAGCTTGAGAATCGATCTTCTTCGAGACGACGCCGGTTCAGGTAACGTACAGAATCGGGGATCACCGGAAACCGGTCAAGGGCGGCACGATTATGCTTGTCCCCGACAAGATGTGTCTGGTGAAAGTGCTGATCTTCATGTGGTAGTACAGAGTCCTGTTAGTCCCTGTTTCCGTGAAAGTGAAGAAGACCAATACTATGCTGACGAGTCCTTCTCACTGTCCGATGAAGCCGATGAATATTACATCGTCAAAAACCGCCGCTGGCGAAACCGGAGGACAGCTTTGGTAGATTTTTTACGAATGGACGTTCGCTTTTACCTTACACCAAATCAGATTGGGCCTCGCTTCAAGCTGCCCGCGTCCCACAGTGAACCTTCCAGGACTAGCGAACACAATGAACCATACGAAGCGTTTCCCAGCTCTTACGGATCGGTTCAAGGCCTTATCGATGACCTCGTTGAACAGCGGACATGCCATATTCTCGGGCGTCGTTTCTGGGCGAAATACATACGTTATAATTACCTTCTCTGACTGTTCTCACGTGGAGAAACACTGCAAGAAAGACGTGGCGGTTACTGACGGGTGAGATTCTGATTGCTATAGTTTAGTGCTTCCCAGACAGCCTTGAACGACGTCCACCTTCAGTGTTCATTGACCGATACATCTGAAAGTGGAAAGAATTCAATCAAATCGGGTTCAAGACTGGATTCCGTTGAATTAGCAACATAGTAATCAGAATGAACACGGTCACGGCGATATGAAGATAATAGACGCGTCCGATGGGTGCGATGCAGTTTGGCCCAGTGAAGGAAGAACAATATTGTAATATTACTCGTGGTCTTGACTGATAGTACGGTTTGTATACGGAATGTTGCTGCATTCTTCAAAATATTCACTCTCGGGTATCCTGTTCAGCCATAAAATTCTGTTCAGCGCTAAGTTTATTTGACGACTTCTATATTAGATTTTATTGGACCGCAACAAATTCTTCTAGCGCTACTAGTGGCCACACCGACACAAATATCCAAGCCGAATACTGGAAAGCGTCGACATTTTTAGGTAGCGAAATCTCGCAACCTAACAAAATCCCAGGCTACGCGTACGACTAGCCCTTGTGTTCCTGGTGTATGCGATGATGCGCTTCCTGCACCCTGCGAAATCTACTAGTTAAACGCTGCAGCTAGAGCTCACCGCTTCGATGAAACCTATAGGTCGTAGACAAAATTATCCAGTTTTGTACGTAGTGTACTTATTTGTAAAGCAGCGAAGCATATTCGAAGTCAGCACCTATGATAGAGCATTCCCTTAGTGTAAACCACTAACGGAGTTTTCAGCGCGCTCAAGTTAATAGCGCAGCCTCTCAGGAACTGTCTGGTGCTGCCTACGACGCGCGTACCAATTTCGCGTACATTTAAAAGCTCAAGCCAATTGTCTGTAACAGACCGCTATTTCTTTGATTGTGCCGTATGTATATTTTTAAGCGAAAAATAGTATTAAACACGTTGTTGTGAATATCTATTTGGTGAAAGCCGGTATAGGTTGACTTAGTATGTGTTTCTACATGGTCAGACTCAAGCAGATACCAACCTTCTATTTTATTTAGAGGCAATGTTTATATTAAATATTTGTGTAAAGGTTATGCAACCTAAGAGCACGAAAGCCGTAAGTGGAACATTACTATGCTTTTAATTCCCGACAAATTTTGATTTAACGGCTTGGGACAAAGTTCTACACTGACCAAATAATCTGTAGTAATAAAATATAATAATAAATAGTTAAAGATCTAATATGATGTATACGTAATGTTTACAGCTTTGGTTCAATACACCGATTTTTCCATCCTAAATCTAAAAAAAGTTTGTTTTTGAGGCTGCTACAAAATATTTGTTAATCTTATGTCGCTGGCTGTAGAGCTTGACGTCGGCGTTTGTTGGTCATGATCCGGTTCATGGTTGTCTATATTCCATCAACTTGGGTCTATATTAAATCCCAACTCTTCCAGGCTAAACAATGTGGATGAAAGCTTTAGGAACTGTGTGCCTCGGATTGTTAATTAGTGTTTAGCATCGTTGTTTATGCCGTAAAAGAATGTCTGTATTTATAAAATCGCCAAATACACGTGAAAACAGTAAATTGCTTTAAGGTATTAGGTCGGCAAACTTATCGGCACGGTGTGCAGAAAAGTTGCAGATAAAACCTGACTAATTGACTAGAATTTTAGAAATTCTGGCAGCAGAAACTGTTTCATCATAACAATATTCGATCATAGCTGCCAGCGTCTGCGGAAAGAACTATTAGCTTTAACGGACGCGCAGCTTGCATTGTAGACTTGTATTGAGAATGTGGTTTAAAGTAAATGTGTGCAAGCTAGTATTTCAGTTGTCCGTAAATATTTTTGACGTGACGTTTCTGCCGATGATTATCAATTTTATTTTTACGTCAATTTTCGAACGGTCCCACTACATAGGTGATATAATTACGTAAAGATCTATGGAGATTCTTCTATTCTCCGCCTTCGGCATTTCAAGTGTGTATGACGTCGATTGAGCGAGCCATTTGATAGAAATAACTGACTTCTCTGTCAAGACAGACTGCAATTCACAACGAGTGTGGATGAACTTGCTAGCGTACTTATAGGGTTACTGTAGCCTTGCAAAGTGAAAGCACGGTATTAGCTAACTATTTACATGGCAAAGTAAGAAAAGCCTAAAACAGCTAAAATATTTAGCATTTTGATCTACTACGGCAGACCACAATTCTATCGGTTCGTTAGTTAGTAAAATTAAATAAGGTCAGTATGCCGGCATTTCCTCTTTTCCACATCTAGGGTTGACGAGCTTCGTAGCATTCAATGTAACAACTTCCATGAGCCAAAGGGAGATAGTGGTTCGGCTTTTATTACCAAGGGCCGTTTATAGTGGGTATCCACGAACATTCTGCTTAATGTTCAGGCGACAGACGTTCCGCATCTAGAACACCGATTAAAAATAGAGGCAGCACAGTAATCCAATCTACAGTGCTGTTTTTGCTCGCTCTACGAGTAGTCCCCTTGCACCAGTTTACAAAATGTAGTACATACCAAGACGAGCATTGAAATACAAACAAAGCGTATACCATGAGACCAAACCATGAGACAGATAACGTATAGATTGCTAGGTTGTCCGTTAAATGTATGTGTTTAAATTAAATTGTATAGGGGTGTGTGCACTGGTGGTTACTACAGATCTATAGACAAAGCGATAGGGACAATGTGTCATAAAGAGGAATCGAGTAACAACGAGGCTGTCTCAACCTTTTACCGTCACAAACGTTGACTTTAATAACGTTCGCAATGGTCTTTTCATGAAGAGTCTACGCGCCTAAATACACTAATTAGTAGGTGTGAACAAATAGAATGATTATAAGCCAGGACTAAAAGGGGACAAACTCTACTTCACAAATTTTTCGCTAAATCATAGCAAAATCAGTGTGTGCTTCAGGAGAAGTCTCTAAAAAACAAACTGCCGCACACACACACAATGCACAAATAATATACGCACAAAGGACATTTTTTTCCGTGCGCTGGACGAACCGTTCAGTAAATCCGCCCTTTAACTGGGATCGTCGATGGCCTCTCTCAACTGGTCAGAATTCCTGCGCCACTATTTATACAGCATCACGGAACATGCAACATGTGCATGCCCGCTTCGCTCGAGCTAACAGCTCTAACGGGCTAACTCGGGCCCGAGCTCGAGCTCGCTTGCTAACACGATCATGCCGTTTTAAAGCAGCATTCATTTATTGTGAGAATACGCGTTGTGTCGCGAACTTCGTGCCATGATTTAGTTTCTCCTATCGGCCTGCGTTGCATCTGATGTGCGGTGTCGGGCCTTGACAAAGCGTGACCCAAAGTCCTTCAACTGTGTTCAGGCATCGAGTTGCGTAGTTGCACTCGCGCATCCAAGTAGCCCGTTAGTCTACATGATAAAGCGTTACTAACGTTCCCAGAGGGTGCGAGGGTCGAATTGCCCCTTCTAGCTGGGTGAAGTCAACTGAAGTAACGTCGCATGGCTAGGCTCGGCTTCTGTTTTTAGTAGTGACTTTGAAAGTGAAGCAACTGTATGCGCGCAATGAGACGCCCCTGTCCATACCATCAGTTTTCTACTAGCCGATAACACAACTACGATAAGTTGCCAAGTTATTTCGTAAACTCCTTATTTTGCTTTCCAATCAAAGCCGAATGTTCTTGCCCGTCCATGGCACATTTAAGCACGTGTAGGGAAAAACAGCAGGAACAGTAAACAAGCGAATCGACGCTCTAGCCGACACTTTTCCCATGTATTCTATGGCGCATAGATAAAAGTAACCCAAAAGTAATTTCCAAAGACTGCATCGAACATGATGGAACTTTTCGGCTTTTACCGTGCCTTCGACTGAGTTGAACAAGCCATTGGTATGTCAGCTGCTACGGTATCCGGAATAAAGGACCGATATTACTATACTGTCACAGTGGATAGTCTAACGCGAAAGTTACTCAGCGGGCGCAGAAAACCTGAGGGATTCATGCCTTCAATGCCTCAGGCAGCAATGAAGAAATTCCAGAAGCACGTCGTTTTTGAATCAATACGTCCATCGTCAGACTTGCGCTCCTAATGTGAGCCTGTACTTATACACAACACTGAATACGCTGTTGTGCAACATAGGGTAATATAGCAGCAAGTTGTTGATGCAGATGTTTAATGCTGTTTCTCGCAGTGACAGGAGAAGTACTGTTCAGCAAATCACTTTGTTATGCGGCTACCAGGAATGGCTAAAGTCAGATAATCACATACGCCAACAGCAAAGGGATCATCGAAACTTCTTAGCATTGAAAGTAAAAGTTTCGATAGTGGTCTGCAAGTGATGCTAAGTCAGACGCTTTCGAGAAGAGAAAATTAGTTTCCTGATACCGTCATGGCCACAACTCCAAACTTGCGTAGGTCTAGATGGTCCTGTCATGCCTCAGCAGGAGTGCACACTCTTAGCACCTCAAAAGAACTATCTTTGCAATATACTGCATAAAAAGGATTAACATGTCTTAGAGAAACAGTAGTAAAATTATTTTTTACTTGCGACAACTTTTTTACAAAACTACTTGCGTCCGTGAGGGAAAATACAGACATCGTACATTTATTGTATTCTCTCAGCTGGAAAGATATATGTCTAGATAATCTCTCAAGTGTGCCTGCTTGACCTCTAGATAGATTTAGCAACTGCCATCGCCAGCTCCATTAGTCCTATCCCGTTCATCATAAACTGCGATGATTTTCATAGAGCAGTCAACGTCCAAGCCACACTCTCGTTGACGTTCATATAAAGCATAACCCCCATAGGACTAAACAAATCCTATTATGAGCCTGCTATAAGGGAGAACTTACAATTATAAGCCAAATTGACCCCACCCCCTGTTTTCCAGAGTTCTATTTTTGAAATCCTATTTTCAACCTACATCAACTTTTTCCGCATTATACTGATCATTGCACTCAGGTATCGCTATTTCTGTATTTAGAAACGCCTCATCGAAACTCAGCATTTAGAGGAGTGCGTCGTTTGTGTTTGGAATCAAGTCAGTCTTTGAATTTAAAACGAGAAATTGGTGACACGGGAGACACGCACAGTAGACATGATACTCTGACGTATAACTTGGCGTAGACTCAGCACCAACTGAGGAGGACGCGCAAATGAGGACCGGCAAAGTCGCTAGCCTGTTTCTTGGGATTCGGTGAAAACAGGAAGGAAATCGGAAGAGAGTAGCAAAAGCCTCATTCTTGAACAGATCATATAGCTTTAGTCAGCTTGGCCGCTGTTAGGGATTCGATTGTGTTTTTTCTGGGCTTTCGTCAAAGCTGTTTGCGCGATGTCTTAATAGCCCAAACGAGGCTTAATATCGACCTTGCCTCACCGTTGCGGACTTTCTACTCATTGCATGTATATGAAAGCAATTTTCCTGTCAGAGGAAGGCGAACTCTACTGTTAACTATTACAGCAACAGAAGAATGAGAAGAAAAAAAAGGAAAGCGAACGGGGAAATGACTCAGCTTTTCCGCCTTGTATAGTTTCAATAGCTAAGCGTCCTTTTCTTTTATGTTTGCCTCTATTTAGATTGCTCTCAGATAATGGAGTCATATTTTTTGCATTGTCACTTTATAGAAACTTATGAGGCTGTACAGTTCAATACATACGGCTAGTGGAGGTAATCAAATGTGTTAACGATGTACGCATACAAAACCACCGGTTTTTCATTTGTAAAAATATGAACTTTTACCTCTCGTACCCGCTAGAATGCGTACTAGTTAGATACAGGCCCCTTTACATTCCAAATAACCTACCGATTTGGCTAGCAAACAAGGGTGGTCTCTCATACTACTATTGAAAACTTCATGAAAACTACTTCAGAGTATAAAAGACATCGAGAAAGAGCTCGAAAAAATGTTTATTATTATTTCTTCGAAAAAGATAAGCGTTTGTAACTCTATTTTTCAATTTGTATATTTTATGAAATATGACACCCCAGGTGCCGTTGGTGCAGTTGACGGTCCAGATGCTATTAAGGCAATGCTTACCGGCAGCAATTCGGCGGCGCACCTCAAATGCGGAATATATAACGTTAAGCGTATAAGCGAAGAGCCTACTAAAATAACAAGATTTTGTGCATACGATGGCTACGTGGATGTGCGGGTGCTATTTTGAAACAATTACAAGCAGTGCCAAGTGTTTCGCTGGGGGAATGAAAAGAACTCTAGAATCGATTTAGTGAACAGCAAACGAATACACGGATCTACTACTCTAATAAAAGAGGCAAACACGAAATAAAAGAAGGTCAAACAAGTTACAGAACATTGGGAGTAGCTTGTGGACAAAGAATCACGACTTTTCCACCTGCCTTAAAAATAAAAAAAGGAGAGTGCACGTATATGGTGCTACGAATGCTGAACAGCTAGTAAGCGTGGGAAAGAGGTCGCAGACCAAACAAATAGAAGTAATAGAGTAAGAAATAGAAACAAGAGAACAATCAAGTTAAATGACTAGTGTCTACAATGTGATATAAGAGCAGAATCTGCAATGTGGTGAGTAGACGTTGGGTATACAATGAGAGCAGCTGTGCTAATGAAGATGCTAAAGCTATGATCAAAGATACATAAAGATGACATTGCAAATAACCGAGGAATGTCGAATGGGAGGATGTCAGAGTAGATTAAAGCACAAAAAACTGAAACAAAAAACAGAATGCAACTTTTCTAAAGTAGAAATAGCCCCAGCTTTCTCAAATATGTGATTTAAATCCGATCAACTGCGAAGGGAAATTCCTACTGTCGAGTGAGAAGTCCGCGATACATTTATAGAGGCCTGTCTAAAGGATTCGATGCGATGTGCTCAAATATTCTCTAACATGAGAAGTGTTTCTAGCCTCGTATGTCTCATGGACGCCTTTAAACCGCCTTAATGTGACCGGCCGTGTTAATTTGTATGACCATTGGTGCCATTTCCAGAACTCTGTATTAGGTATATAGTGTTCAACGTTTCGATAGCTGTACGCGCTTTATTCAAGAACAAAACAGAACATCGTTCTTTCTGCCATTTGGTGTTTTTGACCTGGTAATTCAGAGGAACTTTCATTGCACCCACAAGAGGGACTACTAACAAGCAGCTAGTACTCTATTCGCGCTCAAATCATTAGCACTCGATAACCCTGTTTCCCAAACGGTTTGAGAAAACTATGATATACAAGATGTCACTGTGAAAAAATGAATTCTGTGATATCATCGTGGAGTGTTATATGGAGCTGGAAAGTTTTTGATTCGAGAGCGTCTACAACCATGGATATGTCTTAATATAGGTTGAAGAAAATTTATATGGAACATTAGTGCTTGACCCACGTTACAATCGTTTTCAATTACCTAAGGCTCCTGTGAATTGAATGCATTTGCAGGAAATACGAACTATGATAATACTAATATAACGATTTCAAGAAAACATATTTAAATCTGAGCTGAGCGTTATGTAGCAGTCCTAAAACCGATTTAATGAGCTGCGTATGCTTGTGGAATATAATGAAATTGTTATATATTAGATATATAATATAATTGGTAGTTGTTTATGTGCATTCTTTTAAGTATATATTTCACATTTGGCAATATGGTCGCTTTTCCTTGTTTCTATGCCGTAATTTTTCACAATTAAATCACGGACGTACGAATCACTTACCCATTATTTTTCATAAAACGCTATTTTGGTCCAATAAGAGACCAGCTTGGGCAAATTCTGCATGATGTACATTATTGGAAAATTGCTATCTTTAGAAATCGTTCATGTGAACGGGAATATTCTTTGAATATGTAACGAATCTGCGTATAGCTTTCAACACGTCTGACTGTAATGCTTTTGGTGAGGAATCAGCTAGGGAAATGCTTTGCATTGTTTATCGGATTGGCCGTCGGTCAGCTCCAAGAATAGGCAAGTACGTTTTGACAGGCTTTGCTCTTGACGTACTCAGCGTTGCGTAGTACACATGCTAAAATATTATTTTAATAGATTTATTATCCCTAGCGTACAACATTTGTGTTTAATAAAAATTCGGGAGTCACACTCCGGAATTTTTATTATAAGTATTATTATAAGTACGACACATAGAATCTTGAAAATCAATGTGCTTTTTGAGCTCTCCGTACTTATACTTAATGGTACTTGCGATGACAGTTATTCGGACAAAACCAGAATCGAAAGCAGTGCTCACTACGAGTACTAAACTACTGCTGGAAGGACATGTTCGCTTGTGAGTCAACTCTTCGTACGGACAGGTACCACTACCCATCCTATTTGAATGCCGAACGGGAGTTAATCCTTTTAGCGTTTGAACTTGCTTTTCGTCCGCCGGTAATATACCACTTCCACACCCCCGCCTGTAGCGAGAGTTTCGCGGAATGAATAAAGCAGCGCGTCGGATATAAATTGATGCCGCACCTTTGGTTTCCTCAGGAAAACGCAAGCTTCATTTTTCCACGGTCGACAAATGGGCCTTCAAACCCATTCGTTGACAGTTTAACGATAAATTTTCCTCTTCAGATGAGCAAGCCTCGACCTTGATTCGACGTACCGTGTCATGCGTGCAACCGAACTCGATGCTCAACTAAACAGCTAGCTGCACTTGACCACACGTCATAGCTTTCACTCATATATGCGGTACCATTTTATTACCCATTGCCCTGTTTCGGGCCCAGAGCCCACGTTAAATAGATCAAACTTCTACGCTGTACCGGCTGCTAGATTTTTCAGGATAGGGTTCTCGTAGAATTCTATGCGCGTTGGTAGCTTTTCTTAGAAGGGCGTACGGTTAGTGTAATAAAGTGAAGGATGAATGTACATACGCAGTGAGGAAATCGAAAGAGAACATCGAGTGCATTCATTGGATTCTCATAGCTCTACCGCCATTTTCATCTCCATTACTCGGGAGATCTAATTCCGTCCAAATTCCTAGGCTTGTTGCTTTCAATACCTAGTATACTCTGTGTACGGCAAATAATGGTAATAGATCCAGCAAGCAGAGATTTTAATAGTCGCCTTAGGCAGGAAATATCTATTACGATTTTCCGGAGGAATGTATACTTAACCAACAAACTACAGCTGTCTCACGTACATATTTCCACAACCTCGGATGATTTTGGACCTGCAACAAGTATGGTTATTTCTTTGGTTTCGAACTTATTGAGCATCATATTACCTGGCGTATACAAATCAACGCAGAGCACCCAATTATATAGCTATCTTGAAGCATGTTTTTTTAGCATAGTGATTCCGCTGCAGCTTACGAAGTACGACGCGGGTTTCATAAACATCGTTTTGAGAACAGCAATATCCATTGCAGGGAAACACGTCAAAGTCCTGACGTCAAGCTAACTGTACTGTGTATATCTTTGTAGATTATGCGAATATCATCAATCATTGTTCTATACAGTTTTTCACGTTGTTGTCTCTGAACGTAGGCAAAGGTTGGGGAAAAGAGAGACGAAGATGAAAACAACTTGCGTAAGCGATAAAAGTGCATTTCTCATGATTTGCATAAAAATACCATATATATATATATATATATATATATATGTCAAGTTTTCCAATGTTACGTGTAAACCTGTGCCACTCATATGATATATATGCCCATTATGGTCAATGAGAAAACGACACAACTCGTGACCTCACGAGATCTCATTAGAAGGTACTTAGATCTTCCTAAAAGGGCGAACTGCTAACTTCTCCGAGAAGTAACGAACACAAATCCTTTCGCAAATCAAAGACAATCGACACAAAGCCAGACGGGCCAAAGTCAATAACTACGCACCTATGCTAATATCGCTTGAGGACGTAGAGAGCCGAAGGGCGGTTGTCGGGAAGAAAAAAGGTGGGTAAAGGTTTCAGCTTTTCATTAATGCGTTTAAATTGAGTCGATTTGTGCGATACTTTCTTCTGGCCTGCAGGCACTTCAAGCATCGTGAGGCGACGGCTAGAGCATGAAACGGCAAAACGATGCTATTGACGGTTCCAGTTGCGATGCAAAGAGCAGGCAGATCAAACAGTGAAACCCACATCGTGCTTACGAATGTTCAGGGGAGACGTTTAAACTGACTACTATCATATCCATGAAAATCCCGCTAGATTTGTTGACTGTAACCTTGACAAGAAACGCATTGAAATAGTTGAAGAGGGAATAACAAAAATTATAAAAAAAATTTTGCCGGTTACGCTGCAAGTATAGCAGTTAGCAGTGTCCCATTGGTCCTTAGAGCCGGAAGACGTTACTGCGATTTTCGCTCCCTTTTCACGCTCCCTTTTTGTCTACTGAAGGTTACCCATTTGCTCACTAGTTATGAATAAAGGAAACTTGTATACTATGCTTTGTCAGGCAGAACAGATACGAAAACGAGTATCTGAAGTTCCACCGTAGGGGTTAATGAAATAGATATAGAGTTGCAAATTGGGGTCTGATAAAGGCAATTTACATTGTTTGTTTAACCTGGCCAACGCACAACAAACTGCGTCTTTGTTCGAATAATTGTTTCAAACGTGCATTATTCATATCTAGAAAAACGAAATGAGAATGCACATAGCAGTTTAATCACAAAAAATGAAAGAGCAGGTTTCGGAAAGTTCTATTGCTTTGTTATAAATTTTGATCGTTCATTTCGGTAGAGCGGTGAGAAAGCGCGCTGTTTTTTCTACCATTATGTGAGCATTACAGAACCAATCTTCCCATAGACTGTAAAGTGGAGAGGGAATCCGTTTTGCAATCTTGCCCATTCCGCCTATCCCTATTATAATAGGAGCGCATATTGTACACACACACACACACATATATATATATATATATATATGTATTGGCACAAATGTTGTCAGTTACTGAGAGGACAACTCGTGCCGATAGCAGATCTAATCGCACTAGTTGTAGTCGTAGATGCTTTAGAAGAATAGCTTTCGATCGACCACGACACCTAGAGGGACGACGCCAGCAGCCACAGGCCTCGCTCGACCGCAACATAGAGGAATAGGAAGATAACCGAGGTCTAAAACCTCCTAGATCCATGCAGGAGGGGGAGGTAAAAGCGGTAAGCATATGATTATAGAGGAATAAGATCCGAGGGAAACAGATATCGCAAAAAAAGTTAAATTGATTTGGTGACTTTTTATGCTCACAAAGGATGTGGTCCCACACCAAGAGCAAAAAACAAGTTCATTTCACTAAATAGAAATCAGTAAAGCTCATTTTGTCGGGCATGAAGCAAGTAAAATTCTGATATGCTCATAGATTTACATAGACATACGCATTTATTTAGAAGTATATTGTTTATAAAACAAGTTTTTGTCACTAGTCAGTGACAGACGTCACATTATATCTGAACCCCAGGCAGCAGGGAGCCCTGCAGACAACACCGAAGTACTGCTAACTCCGCGGAGCCAAGGAACTAATAGAGATTTCTCATCGACCTTGCTCGAAAAACCCAAGGTTAATAGCCGCAATCCTAGGGGCCAGCCTTCGGAGCTGACTATCGGAATACCTTACACCTTGCCGTACCGCCTGCTGCGGACGAGTTGCTTTTGGAGGAGTACGGGGTGACCGACTGCTTGATGATGCAGCGATCGAAATATGTATTCTCCAACTAAATTAAGTTCAGTAAAGGTAATTGTTACGGACACAAAGCGGTCAAAATGCTGATATGCTTACGTCTTAGTAGAGTACCTACGCATTTAATTAGAGACGTATTTTATCTACTTTACAATAGTTTCGGGTTGGTTTTATTAACATGCAGGTTTACCGCATTTGTAGGCGTCGTTTCATTATGAAGTCGTACCTTTGAATGAATCGTCGTATGGACGTTCACAAAATCGGTTAAAAAACAAAGGTAATCCAATTCTTGTTTTACACATAAGGCTTGAGTACAAGGAGGGAGTTTTGCTCATTACCAGTGCGTACTTCCGCGCAAAAGTTACAGAACTAGTATCTTCATATTTTAAAAATAATATAAGTTAGTTCTATCCAGAATCAACTGTTGTACAATAACGAAGACGTATGGCGTGTACTGAATCTATCTTGTTTAGTGAAAATTTGCGTCAAGACTTGTATATCGTATTTTTAGCTAGCTACGCCGCCTGATATTCCTGGGATGAATACGCCACCTGGTTTTCCTGGAATGAAATCCAACTTGATGAAAGCGTTATTCAAAGAAGTATGTCTTCTTTCTAGCTAAACAGAAAGTTAGGCAACCCCACGTTGCCGAACAAACACGAACTATTCGTACGAACAAGTTTCCTCTACTTACTGCCTATTTCCTTTACTCTTTTAACTCCCAGTCTTCTCGCTTTTACAGTCAACCGCTATGAGAAAATTAGAAGATCACGCACATTCCCTGCTGCAATTCGCGCTGATTTAAGTTTCTTAACACTTTGCCCATGCTTTACTCTTTCTTCTCTATGGCATTCTTTATTCTGAAGCCAAGGACTGTCGCCTGAGTAAAATGCCAAGGCCCGTCATAAGTTCGGGCGCTGCTTAACCGCCGTTATGTGCCCAGCGAATAAGATGATCATTTACAGCGGCAACAGAAAACTTCTCATACTTTGCAAGACACGAAGTGGCTTTGTAAAATCTTCTATAACCGTAATAAAATAATCCCACCTCATATACATCCTATTCAGCGACCTATAAGCATATTTTCTAGGAATGTGTACTAGGCGCTTATGTTCATTCCTAATATGGTTACGACTGAATAAACTAGAAACTAGACATTTCTGTAGTTTACCGACCCCAACAACAACGCGTACTCTGGTTACCCAGAGGAATAAAAAGGACTGGAACAATAAATTTCAAACAGAACATGTCTCGCCACAGCGATGCTATCGAAGCGTGAATTTAAGATTTCGCTTGACATTCAGCAAGGATCTGTCGGTAAAACAATAGACTCCCTAACCACAATGGGGTTGGTTTCACGTTCCAGCTTAATAAGAGCTAAAATTGTAGGCATAGCAGAAAGTGCAAAGCAGGATTTTACGCCAACACATAATTGTGATAAATGCGAAGTCTAATTATAGTTGTGAGAACCCATCGCATCAATTGGCTTGACGAGCTATAGTATTTTTAATTTTTAGAATATCCACGCTTAAGCAGCCAAAACAAAATGGACAGAAAGAGCGCGACTTTGACGCTTCTTAGTTGTCAGATTCACAGATCTTGGAACAGATATGTTGGATGTGGTGGGGAACCCAATGAACAACCCCATCCAATTATTTTGGTAAGACCTTACCACCTATTTGCCTCTAGTACTATTGCTAGTGAAAATTTAGGCTGATAAGTAAAGACTAATGTGTGTCAGTTTCTCTAATGCGGACAGGCCTTCAGCTAAGCCCTGCACTACCTTAGACAAATACCTTGTCGTGAACTCAGAGTGCGCACGAATGCATCCGCGAGGAAACACAAAAATGTTTCAGATCGAGCAAAACGTATATCGCAACCGACGAGGGTGAGAAGCTACGCTCGTATATAATAAAAATTGATTTTAATGACCGCTAACTACTCACTTATCAACCGCTATAGATGTTCCTCGCCAGCAGTTGTCCGACCTTTAAAATCACAGAAACCTTTCATATTCAGTCAAATAGGAATTAGACCCTGGTCACGTACTGCTTTCCCGTGTACGCTCGTTTTAATCGAAACTAATGCTGAAACAACTCATTAGGCAAACAACTTATTGGTTGTAGTTAGGAACAATATATTAGTTCGAGTTCTAAACTGTCCAGTTTGCGATGAGGGTCAAGGTTATTTTCCGATTTATTTTGTGCCATAAGAGGTACGCCCACTCCCAGCAAGAGATTGAAACGAAAAAAAAGTTAATCCCTGTTTTTTAAAACTCACTGCCCAAGCTCTAAGGTCTGCCAATTTTACAGTGCGGAGTGTCGAAGATGTGACTGTTTATAGACTGTGGAGAAAATATATTTTCTGTATGTGAACAGTTCATGTTACTATGTGAAAACAGAGGGGTCATACCAAAATAGCATAAGCTAGCAGAGAACGTTTATGTAATTTACCAAACTGTTTTTTGTCGCCATCTAACTATGTGCGCAGATCCGCACAGAAATTGTGTTTATAGTGATGCTACGCTTGGGTATATGGTTTGATTCCAATTCCTTTGTAATGACATCACTGCTGAGTCGCCTTCTTTCGGCTACTAAAAAGTATCACCCAATGTAAACCTCAAAGAATGACACACAGACGCATACACAACCACAAAACATTCTTGGTCCGCCGGCCAAATCGTGGTTACGTCAGACCAGTGGGGCTGCGCCAAAATAACGGAACGCTAAGATACGCTAGCGTACAACTATACCTAGTGTCGCCCCGCAATACTCAACATGGAAGATCAGCTCTCGCTAATTTAGCTGACCGGTTTTCACCCTTCGTCGCTTTCAAGCCTGTTTACTCAGCCAGATAAGGTGTCCCGAAGAAGCGGTGCCAAAAGGCGTGTCGTAGCAACGAATATCAATCTCAATGCGGACAATGTATGAGGGGATAACGCTAACGATGAGAAATGCTTGTTGTATGGCCCAACACTATAGAATGTCGTCTCTGAACACACCGTCCGTCGTCAATCTATACGTGTGAATTGCAAAGATGATTATGAATTGGGATAGGTTCCATAGCTGGTAATACGAAGGAAAGAGGAGAGACGCCGTTCATAGCACATCTAATAAAACGTACGGACGGGAAAAACGAGTTGATCGCCTACGATGACAAGTAGATGGCGTGCACTCTACTGTGCAACAATTTCTTGAAATATGGAACATTCTTTGAGAGAAAGTAATCTATGTGATAAGTGGTATTTTGTTTACCGCTTCGACCTCCACAAAGGCTTCGTTTGACTCTACATGTGCATCTGTGCAGGACCTGGCATATCAACGGTGCAGGGCGCTTATAGCAGCAAGTTCTTGTGAAGTTCTTGAGAGGTGGACTTCGGATTCAATAAAGCATCTACGTTAAAGGTCTACGATAATGTCTTTCAGTATTACTCTAATTTAATAAAAAGGCATTGCCTCTTCGCTTCGTATCCATACAAAACAATAACAGGACGTTTCATTACCGTCGAGCTCTTGATCAAAGAAAGCAAGAAGGAAGAAAAGGAAGTTGATTTTAATAGAGATGACACTAGAAGAAAAAAGGCTAGAGGAAGGAAAAAGGCAAACATCGGTAGTAAGACGTTGATATGCCGCCTTTAGAGCGCTTGGCACTAACGTCGGAAAACTTCTAAAATATTTAGTATCGATGAACTGGTTCATGAATCTTGCAACCATTCTTCACCACTTCGACTGTCTCTGGTAGTCAAACTGGGAAAAGCACTGAGAAACGCAACGGTCGAGTAATTCAATACTATTTACTGACAAAGTGGCTCGGTGTATATATGTAGCGTGAGTTCACTTACCAAAAAAAGCACTCTATAGATGAAACAGCCCTTGCTAATTTATCAACCTATTAGAGATATAACTAAAGAGAGTGTATTGAACCGATATCCAATTAAGTCTACCTAAAAGAATTTTTAAGATTTGAATTTGATTGACCTAGGTTTGACCTAGAATTTAATTGAGCTAGGTTCCACAAAATTTAGCAATGCTTATTTCATTGAAAGCGTATAAACAGCGAATATTGTGAAATCTAGACAAACAATGCTTAGACGATCCTTTGGTGTATCGCGCTGAAAGTGACACGTGACATGCATGCAATAAACAAGCACATTTTACTACAACCTTAAACGATATTAACTTTTGCACTATGTCTAAGAACCATGCGTACCTTTCGTCTCGGTGCAGCGAATCGTACCCGAACCACAAATCAAACAGGCCGTCTTTTGATATACCTGTTATGTATTTGCGCACCGAGCGAAACCTCAATTGGCGTGCGAATTGCGCTATGTTACACCACAAGCTTGACTTCCCACCGACGATGGACTTCTGAAAATTGGAAGAGCCTGCTATGTTCTACATATGTGTACTCTATTTACTCCATCCTATGGGCAAAGCGCACAGTACACAAAGAACGATATGCAGACAATTCTGACGCACTGATAAAAGTCTGTATTACCCAAAAAAATACGGCTCAATTATGCTGAATAGTTTGCGGTATTTACGTGACATTTACTGTGCATATTTTTTTGAAGACTCAACTTAAAACCATTGATTTCAAGCTTTAACCCACTCTTCGACACCGAAGCTTGTATGATCATTAGTAAACTATCAAATTGATTTACCTTTGTTCAGATGAGCATTTGGTAAGACTGAAACTTCCAAGGCAACTGCTTTTTTAGAGACCTATGGCGTGTGACGCAGCAGGAATTAGATCACTTGTACTACGGTTAGGAAGTGCAATTGCTTCTCAAACTGGTCAAATTTAACTTGGTATACTGATCCAGGAAGGATCTGTGTTAATTTCTACCGTTTCCTCCAGAAATCTGGAAGCTCGCCTTTTTCTTTCAAACAGTACCTTCAGTGAAGGTTCGTTATCTGAAATTTTCTATTAGGCGTTTTAGTATAGTGGATCGACATAGCTCCATAGATACATTGCAGCGACGACAGAATATAGCCCCAAATGTACCCATATCACCAGGACATCGTCAATCAAAAAGTAAACCTCATTTAGCAACGAAGTAGGATAGTTTCAGCCAACAGAAATTCTATTTAAAACATAAATCTAAAGATTACTCATAGACTTATTATTGACCAATATCGCAAGGATACATAACACCTGCACAAACCCCTATTGTAACACAGAACGCGTTAGATACTCTTTCCGTTTGACAGAATAATTTCCGCTTAGAGCTTAGCAAGGCTATTGGGATTTTTACTCCATCTGTGCATTCAGGTACTGACACAGGCGTAGTCTTATGCCTCTTGCCCATGACGAACGCATTGCCCGACCTCCGGCGTTAATGCCTGAGTTTACTGGAAGAGCGACTGAAATGTTCTGACTTCCGAAATGTGTTGCAACCTGCTCATTTTGTTGCACACGAAAGCTCGTTACACATAGTCGTTCTACCTATGCGCTGCTTGCGCCCTATTTTCTGCGGCCCAAATGACGTGCAATTTTCAGAAGGTATGACCGCCTCCGACTATTTATCCGGCACTTGTAAACAAGGTCATCGGAGCGCAGAGGAACTGGACTTCGTTGTCGACAGTCTTATCCTATATTGCGTTTATCGTCAGGAGATGACGTTTCCGTCGCCGCGGACAAATACATGGTAGCTACGACATTCACCGCTGTAAGTCAGAAGCCATCTGGCTAGCCCATGACCTTTTTCTTCTGATGACCTGATCTCGTAGACATGCGGAATCTTCTTTCAAACTTCTAACGGTACAACTCCGATGAGTCGTCGCTTCAAGGAAGCGTGACAGTGCAAGTCGCTGTGCAATTTAAAGAAGATCACACAGAAGTTTGTGCTTCACAGATACTAAAAGTGTTCGACAGTTTGACGTCACAAATCAGTTCTACGAAATTATCTCCACATGCGTAGAGCTTTGCGATATAGGGTGTCTGATATTTTTGTGAAGTCATCTGATGCAACGAAATGACATCGAGGCCCATGATTCTAGCCCTGTTGTCGACGTAGAAGTGAAAAATTGCGTGGATCGTTTCGAAGTGCGTGTAACAGGGAGCATTTTTATTTATAGTGCTTCTTTGATAAAGTTCTCTGAGGGCAATGCGATAGAAGCAAAAACAAACTGCCTCCTGATTGCCATCGTCATTTGAGGGCGTAGTGCAGGCGGTTAGCCATCATATGCTTGACTTTCCTACGGCTAACGAGATTTCGTGCAAGGAAAGACCAGCTGCCCCCAGGGAAACAGTCTCATCCGTTGACCCCTGTTGCTCGACGGAGCCGAGGGCAGTTGTGATGTATTTTTTCGACGACAAAGTCCTGGAAAGATATCTGTTGGTTTATGGGTGCAATAATAGAGAGGTCTTCAGGCCTCATATAATGTTCTCTTAGCGTTACTGCCACGCGGTGTGGCATTTCAATGGTGTAGTGGCAGCATTTAAGTTCGTGGCTTATTGCACGGTGTTGTTTATTAGGGCTTACATAAGAGTTTTTAATTATATTTTTAATTATATTTTGTAAGCAAGACTATAATTTAAAAAATACACAGCAACGGCAATGAGAACAGCCTTTGCCTCACGATCCAAAAGCCTTATTCTACTTTTGAAGAGAATTTCCAAGGGAGTAAGCAATTATCAGTTAATTTTCTACCACCGTCCCCAGTCGATTCGGTTAATTGTCTTCCTTACCAAGCTTGAATAGTTTACTGGCAGTAGTTTAGGCTATTCAGTTTCTAGGTTCCTCAGCTAAGCGTTTCCTTATATCATCCTAGTTTGGTCACATAACTCTTAGAGGCTCCAGAAAATTGTCAGCTCTCAGTGAACAACGTAGCCGATCGCGTGAGAAATACTGGTAAGGATTCGTTTCATGACGTTAGATATATTGCAAAATATTATTTTAAAGCTGACCATCAGCCAACATTTAGCGTCCACGGTAGCAGTTTTTGCATTACTTCGTAAGACGGACCCCATAAAAATGTAAATGTGCACCGGGGGGGATCGAACCCGTGCACCGACGTGCCCCCTCCTACGTGTCGATCTCGGTGACCTGGTGCATTCGTGTGCGCCTTGCGACTGGAAGAGACACGTAGGTGCACGGGTTCGACCCCCGCCGGTGCACATTTACATTTATATGGGGTCCGTCTTACGAAGTAATGCAAAACCTGCTACCGTGGACGTTAAATGTTGGCTAATGGTCACCTTTAAAAAATATTTTAGATATATTGCAAAAAGGCGTTTTTAAATAGATAGCGCTTACTTAATGGAGTCATCTAACCTAGCAGAGCCGCCCTCTGCCAAAGGTTGTATTTTATTAAATCTTGTGAGACGCTAAGCAAATTCCAGTGGTGAAAACAGATGCTCATATCTTCAGGCAGATTTAACAGCCAGACACGACAACTATTTAGCTAAAATAAATGTTCTACGCCATTTTTGCGCCACGTGCTATTGTATGGTGAGCACTCAATCTGAAACTGATGCACAAGTTGGAATTTTAGCCCTCTTTTTTATTTCCGCTTCGATAAATGGCTGCGAGTTGCAAGTTGCTGCGCGACGTGTTTGCTTGTCAAATGTAAGCATAGGTTTTTTTATTAGCTCAAATGTGTTGCACCATTACTGCGGACACCATGTGAAAATAAATATTTGTAGATCATCTTCATAAATGTTCCATCATCTTAATTTTCACTGGGTGCCTTATCTCAGTTTCTGCCTTTTTCAAATTGAAAGTATCCGCGACATTAAGCATTTTTATGAATTCACGTAAATCTTTGTGTACAGCTACAAGGTCGAAATATCAACACATCTGTCTCCCACTATTCATGTGCCGAACTAAAGTCAGATCATGTGGAGTAATGCATTAGGGTAACGGAATGAATGTTATTACGTTAAAGATAGTGGGAACAACGAGATCGGCTCAGATCTGTAATCTGGCAAAGGATCCTGTCTGCTGCAGGCGAACATGAATTTCTCGCGGCAAGCATTTAAATCATGGGAGATCTAATGGGATTCGACGCCTTCCTATGATGCAATCGATCGGTCAAAGCTGCGACCTAAAGTCTCCACTTTTTCCTAGAATTTAGTTGTCTGCATGAGTTAGCTCCCCTTTAAAATGACATATGGCGTATGGTGAAAGAAACGACTACGGCTAACCAACTAATTTCTGATGCTCTACATCTGACAAGGACACAAGTGATGTCAGCTGCAGAAAGGCCGTCACCTGATCCATATACATATATGGATTAGGTTACAGCAATACTCAACATGTCTGTGTGAGGAAATAAAAAAAAATTTGTGTTTGAAAAGTCAGGTAGAGGAAACATATTCCCATAAAAATCATATCCCAGAACAACTCAAATTCTAAAGACTTCGCGGCTTTTGTCTATGTGAAACTAATATGCTTGATTGCTGAGGTTGTTGATACACCTTTCAAATAAATGACCCCGAATTTGAACACGCCGTAAAGCAACGGAATTCACTAAAGTGTAGTAACAGACAAAATTCATGTAAACTATGTACACTAATAATGAAGTTACATCTATAGAGCGTATAAGAGCAGTCGTAGTTGTGATAATCCAATACACTTATATTTTGCGTTAAACGTGGAGCTGTTCCAGCACCAACCATAGAAACCTCGGTGGCTATATCTGTACAAAAAGCAATGAAAATTTTGACTAACACTAATAGAGGCTGTACTTCCTGGCCAGATAGTAGAGTAAAGCGAGCGCTGCCCTGTCGGCTACGCAACCAAGGTGCACCTTTTAGCGAGATATAGCCACGCTCTGGGAAACTGCAGATTGCGGAAGTATGTTTCTGAAAGCTACAAGGAGTCTACAATGAAGCTCAGTCGGAAGCGTCCACACGCTGGTTTCAACACTACTTGTTGAAACAAGCTCCAATCCATAAAATCCATGGAAATGGTGAACTGGTTTGCGTTCCACACTCTACCCCTTTTCACAATATGTTTGAAGACAAACAAATGCATGTCGGGGTCACATTATTAGAGTACTACCGACAATATAAGCTCGTGGTTCTTTTGTAGCCACACATGAGTATTATTAGTTTCAAGGTGTTCAGTTTTGTCTTCTTTCCATATATACCGGTACATACTGTCGCGAGAGAAAGTATGTATTAGTTTTCTAACATATGTTATATCCCATATGTATTAGATGGCTTATAGGTCGGCTTCTACAGACCCTTTCTTACGAACCATAACGAATGATGGTTTCCGCGAGAAAAAGGCAGCCTTTCATAGACTCAGGATTAAAGTTATGATGGCGGTTTAAGCATAATTTTAATTTGCAAAGTATTTTCATCTTTTATTCCCTTTTATTTCACATTTATTGCTCATTTTTACAAAACGGACTTCATTTAAAAATTTAACTTAAGAATTTTACACTTTGTGTAACGTATGAAAATAACACCTCGCAGTAAACCAGCATTAATTAGTACGGCTTTAATTATGCTTATTTATATATATTAATACACCCTGGCACTGTTATATTATTAACAGCAATATTTTTATTATCCTTAAACCGGTTTATCTACCAAGAAGCATTTTTGCTTTGGTACTTGGGAAATTGCCCCTAAAACATATAAAATGTTATTGAAGCTTGTCTAAATTAGACAAGCTGGACAATGTGTTTATTGGTGGGTTAGAATATAGAAAATAATTTATGCTTATAACTAATCATGAAGGTCGCGTTGAAAACAGCTGAATGCACAGCTGCGAGTTGAAACCTTTCAGAGGCATCTCTCTAGAAATTCTCTCGACCCATTGCTTAACCTACGATATGGAGTTGATTTTAACATCATATGAATAAAATGTTTAGATGATATTCGTGATAACTAAACCGAACTTCGTAGCTCGATATCATGGATAAATAAATCATTGCGCTCCAGTTGGGTTCAAGCTCTTGGGAGTCTTTAAATTAACGCCGATTAATGCTGATTTCAAACGACAACCTTCAAAAGTTAATTAAACAGTTCTACCAAAACTCTGTGTTCTTTGTCTTCTTGCTTAACTAAAGCCACAAATGCACCTAAATCCTCTCGCGTGTTCACCACAAATGCACTTCAATAATAATCTACAATAGGACTGGTTTTACCCGATGCGCTCGAAATAGCTTCGTCCCCTGGTTGGTTCAGTCCATAGCCCCTTAGTAATGCGTAGATTTATGCTGGAAAAAAATACAGACGGGCCATGAAAAAAGCGAAACGAGAGCAGACGGCCAATTCCGCTATCATTGGTTTGGCGCAAAGCTGAAAACTGATATTTTGCCAAAGGCAACACCCGAAGAGCATCATAAATGCTCGCGAAGTTTGATTAATGATGTCTAGGGTGAATGTCTCTGCGTGATTCTCTTGTGTCTAATGCAATCTACTTACACCGATGGTCTACCTGTGACTGATTGTCAAAAGCGTGTTTTCCCCTTAATGCAAATCAGTTGACGAAGATGGCTGATTCACAAACATCTAGCGTGACAACAATATTGGGCAAAACCCTATGTAATTTTGATGTGCAACCTAACGGGATGTCGGCAGGAACATAAACATGAGACTATCGCAGCACGCAGCATAAATCATTGTTCTCTGCAAGCTTGAATAAGACGGGTAAATTAGGAAAGTAGTGAGAATACGAGCCAAAAATACCTTTAATAATACCCATTGGCACAAATGTTTTTGGCCTTCGAGCCATGCCGCGACAATAGGTACGTTATTGTGTAAACGGCAACGACTTTCTGGCTATATGCATGTGAAAAGATGGTTACAAAGGAAATTGACTGCTCATCTGACGAAAAACATCCTTTGGGATGGGCTAGAAGATAATACAATTCTCGTTACGGGCAGCGAATAGCGGCAAAGGGCATGTTCTATGTGCTTGAAATGCCGCATGTATGCGCTAAGTTATAAAGTAAGACTTATTAACCAATTAAGCAGGAAAAATTTATCCTGTAAGAAAAGCAGTTACTCTCATGTAATAAACAACAATATTGTATTTAATTGAAGAATATTGTATTTGATCTGTTAGATATACGTCGTTTATATACACTATTTCCGTTGTATATAACGTGTTGTGGCACATACGCATCGTGTGTATGAAACCTCCTCGTAAACACTCGAACTCGAAGGACGAACGTGAATATCAAGTAGATCTGCCTAAAGGTAGTCGGCTTTAACAGGACTAATAAAATGAATTTTATTATATTGTATAGTAAATTAATTACCGGAGAAGGAAGGCTCAATATTCATTAGGATCTTCTACTCGCTAGTCGCCGCCTTTGTGACCTGGATAATTACAGGAGAAACCGAAATGCATGCCACCGAGACATCGTCTGTCTCGTAGGCTATATTTTATTATTAATTTTGGAGAGAGTCCCCAATAGCCCTAAATAACCCCTAGCGTCCATTTGTGGGCAAGCACCAGTTGCCCGGAGACAGGCAAGGCCCAAGGTAACCAGCATTTTAAACCTTAGTTCGAGAAGTATAAGGTTCTACTTGGTAGTCGGCCGGCCAATCGCTGGACATCGAAAGGTCTTCCAACTCGTAACGCCAGCACTACTGTTGTTTAGTCAATGAGCCACTGTCATTCTAAATATCTACACACATGTCTTTTAATATGGAGTCCTCGTGACATGCGTAGTACTCAATTCCTAACCTATTTCTTAAGTTTGACTGTAAATTAGAGCAACTTCGGCGTCAAGTCATTTTTAAGTCATGGCTACGGGCTACACTTTCCGCCCATATACTTCACAAACATGCAACAACTGTATTTCGTAAAGGTAAAAGATTATATATTAGTCTGCTGAGTGGGCGCTTTTGCCATAGTCTAAAAAGATATCATTCGGAGTATACGAAACATATTTTATCACAATGTGGATTACTACGCGTACCGCTCCATTCTCTTGTGTCATTTTAATTTTCGCGTTTTTGTGCGCATAATTGTCGCTGTTAAAATAGAGTGGCTTGCTCTAACGATAGGTAATTGCCTATGAGCTGAAAGAATCTACTTTCAACAAATACTGTGCCGACGTGCTATAATGATAATAATACCAACAACAACAACATTAGCTTACCACACACGAGCTGAGCTGACTGTGCTGCGCTTATACGGACTTGAAAAAAGCGGAATGGAGCCCCATCGCATGTTTCACGCGTCATGACGTCCGGTTTTCGCCCGTGTTTCGGTCGGGCAACCCCTACACGATGACGGTGGTGATGACAGCCAACGAGGAAGAATTATAGTCGTTTGCTACCTGCTAACGCATACATCTAACCTTCTAGAATGCTACAAAGACAGCTCATTCGACGTTGGCTGGCTAGAGAGTTGGTGAGCATAGGGCATTTCTAGCAAAGGCGAAACTGTGCTTGTTGCCTCGAAAGTTAGTTAGAATGTCTCAATTATCTACTTGCGGCTGGTAATTAATCCGAGAGAGAAACGGCGGTTAGTAGACTAAAGAACCTCAGTATTTAATTATTTGGGAACAATGCGCAACCCTGCTGAGGCAATTTGCCTAGTGGTATTGAACTATAGTGGTATATGTAAGGTACATTGTTATAATTTACTGTACATTTACTGCTTATATATATATATATATAAACCTACAGTGATTTTCTATTGCTAAGATCGTACGCAATTTATAAGAAAGATTAGTACAGATTCATTTTTATAGGTTATCTTAACGAAAACAGTTACCCCTACGGTGAGGCCTTTTGAGGTCAGACATAAAAGGGTTTCACATGAAGTTCTTTGTTTAATGCTTTTGCATCACCAAATACCTCAGTAGTCGCGGCCGTAAAATTAGCACCAAAACTAATTTGTGTGTTCTCGACGGAAAAATGTGCCTTACTGTATACTGAAGCCAGTGGATTGTAATACGTTCATGTATATGTCAGTGTTAAAACATGAAAACGTTGTGCACTGGCCAGATTGTATGACAAGAAGCAAGGCAGAAGTCTCCATAAAAACATGCAGATTGTATGTCTGTCTGAGTCTTACGGGCAATGCTCTATGCTCGCATGTTGGCGTGCACTGACTTGTCATTCGGTCCACTTTTTCAGCTCTCGGTTCTTTAAATCCTTCTTTAACCCGTTATGGATTGCTCAGGTCAGGCGATAATACGCAATGTGGAGGTACCATTCTTTCCACCAAGAGTAAGTGCCTAAGCAAAGGAGGCTGACCTCGCCAAGTAGGACAACTTGTAAGTGCCTCACCAAATGCCTAGTCATGAACTGAAGGGGCACTTATGGTAAAAATAACAATAGCAGAGCACTTTACGAGGTGTATGATACTAGTTCGGAATATACTCTAGGTATGGCTGGTTACACGGTATTCGTTTAACAAGACAGGACAGCAAAACACGAGGTAGACTACGCAACCTATTCACGTATCTCATTTTTAGCGGAAACTAAGATATTCCACCAACATGATCTAATCACTGCTCGTTTCATGGATCTATTTTGAGTGTGGATTGGGTTGGATAGCCGCAGATACTTTAAGGGTGTCGAGCTCGGTGTCTTGGTGCATTCGTATGCGCCTTGCGACTGGAGGAGACACGTAGGTGCACG
>MNPL01001777.1:71624-92645 GCA_002081605.1 Tropilaelaps mercedesae
AGATAATTTTCACATGATATAAGCAAGTAAAACGTGAACAAAAGATTAGCTTGCTGTATAATCATTGGTCTCAAATGTCAGGTGGGCGGTACAAATACAAAACGAAATTAAGCCGCCACCACATTGATTTGAGGCGAGCGTCAAATATTTGGTTTGCAACTTCACCATCAAGAATGTAGACCTGTTAACTTTTCCTGACTTCCCGTTATGTCAACTTTTCTTCTATTTGGTATGACCCAGACGACTAAGTCCTATAAACATGAAGGTTACCCTTAAAAAACATAAAATATTTTTGAAGAAATGTAGTTTTTCCGCATAAAACCTTTTTGCTCCCGTTTCGAGCGCGCTACGCTCGTGCGAAATCACTTCACATACTACTCAAGTATATATGCTTGACCGATGCTTCAGTCCAAATGGATTATGTAAACAAATTGACGCATTACGTGTCCGATTAGTCCTGATTTATTAGTAAACCCACTTGATGCTATTTGGGTTCAACCCCCTAAACGAGAGCTTAAGTTGGTACTTGCGCCGGACACAAGCTCTCCCTTAGCGCTCTGTTCTCCGAGTTTCTCATAGCCCTCCACAAAGGCTGTGATGCATTTGATAAGATTAGACAACTAGCGTTGCTGTGCTGGACACAATCCGAGACACAAGTAAAAAACCGAAAATCGGCCGCAAAGCGCATTTGAGCATTAGAATAAATCTTCCTGTCTCCACGTGTTCGTTAATTTGGAATCGCTATCGATCTTAAATACAAACATTCTATCGGACAGACAACAGAGCATACAGACCGCATTCAAATTAGATGAACTCCTGCGTCCCAATCCTCCAACTATTACTGAAGCTTTCAATGTTTAGGGTCAGGTCATTTTTATGTTTTGATAACCAAAGAAACAGAAGACTCCCATTCGAGTATTTTTCTTTCAAGTGTTAAACGTTTGCTGGAAGAATTGTGCGGCTAGGGATTCATTTGGGAAGGCAATCTCTAGAAATACTGCAAATAAACTATTGTTTCGGAGGGTCAACAAGGCGCGTTCATTGTCAACGAGAAATCTTTTGGAATGTACACTGAAACGTCACCTGGCGTTCGTTTATAGCTCAAACAAGTGTTCCTTTTTAACGCTGGAAAACATACACCAATATCTAGATGGAAAAGCGTTATTATTTAAATTTAGTCTGTGACATTGAAAACTGCACCAGTCTAGAAGAAGACATCAGTCTACCCCTCATAGCACACCTCGAGTCGTGGATACTAAACACTGTATGTAGGAAACACCAGTCAATCCCCTATAACACACTCCAGATCGGTGACATCGAAAATAGCGTGTAGAAGACGTCGATTTATCCCTCATAAAATAGCCCGATCTATAAACGTCAAAAAACACCAGCCTATCCCTCATAATGCACCCCGGCATTGGCTTTGGGAATCGAGCGTAGAAGGCACCAGTTTGCCCTTCGAATCATGCTTAATATTTTTGACTTATCTTCCAATTTTTCATTCAACGTATGTACCAAACATTGAAGACGATTTCGCTCGGCAACAAAAGGCAATGCGTCATTTTGTTAGTCAATGCTAATTAGGTATCTATGATTCATGAAAAATGACAACGATACGACGAAATCTCATTAAATAGCGTTACATAAGCGCCTATGTTAAAAAAAGTGCATGCGTTGATCTTTACACTTAACTTCATCAAACTGCTGCTGCTAAGCTTATCTCCTGGAATACTAACCGCTTAAGGTTCATAGCAAAGCTCACAACAATTAGGTTGAACCGCTTCTTGGTGTAAACGTTGAATGAAATCTTGTGTGCTTCCCTGGATCACATTGGTGCGCTTTTGAACCACGAACGACTCTATCCTTCTTCGCTATGAGCGATGATCTTTTAGTATGTCTTAAAGGTACCTCCTTTACTTTATTCGATTTGTGGATTGGCAGAAAGCTGCTCTTTTGTACATATGTGTACAATATTCTTGTCCAGTTTGTTGTATCTGACGGCTGTTTGCTGCGTAGATTAATTCCCTGGTGAATGCTACTTGACGAATAAATCTTAACTTGTCACCTTAGGATCGAAATAGATGTACATGGGAAAAGTAACTAACACCGCGTTGCTGCCGCTGGCTTAGTAATTGACTAACTGCGTCATGGGATTCATTAGCTACTGATTTGGCTCAATTTTTAGGTGACAACGTGCTATGGCGTTAACTGTTCTGGACTAGCTGGTACGAAGGCAGAAATCAAGCAAACCGACATCTAAAAACTATCCGCAACCAGCTTCTCTCTGCCTAGCACTCTCAACGAGAATACGTTAACTTCATTTATACCTGACAGATTTTTAGATACGGTATTTTTTATATAAAGGAGATCGACTTTTGAGATTGACAGTCTAGGGCTAAGAACTGAAAGTGTAGATCTTCGCCTATGGAGAATTCCGCGTGATGCCCGTTTTGTGAGAAGGGGACAGAAATTACCGTCTGAAGCCTTATCGACGACTCAACACATGATGCCTTTTATCAAATAACAACTTGTTTAAACACCAAGTAGAAATGGTACAAGCTTGTTAACTAATTAAGCGCAAAAAACGACACACATTTAACACTATGTAGGTACGCTTTCGTTTTCCAACGTTCATAGGAAAAGAATATTACATTGGCATTGATTGCATTTACTACCAGGTATTGCCAAGTTGAAGTCATTTAGGCTAAACAAAGAAATAAGAGTTTGGACAGTTTGACTTGTGGTTGTACCGTGGCCGTAGTGGTGGAACACACTCAAAATCGAGTACGAAGTCGGCTTGCAAGGATTGCCACATAATGGCGGCCACTGTTATTGCTTTGACATGCACATCACAAATGTAATTGCACGTATCGGCTAGATTCATTGAATACATCGTTGTGGACGTTTCGGTGCAATCAGTAAAAGACTAAACAGTGATTAAAACTATGCTTTTGACTTCGGATTTCAAAATTTAAAGCACTTCAGATTCTGAAAGCCGTAGCTTAGGAAGCACCTTGATACATTTACAAATCCGCTGCCGCCACATTAACTATATTAATAGCGCTTCCTTTCAAATGTGCCTCAAGAATCGTAACATTACAACTCTTACACATGAATAATCTGAGTTGTTTTATTATTTCGTTTTTAATTGTTTAGCCGTGCTACGGCTTCCAGAATTCTCAATAAACGTTTTTAGTGTCACATAAAATAAAAATAGCAATGACGATGACGGCAACGGCAGCTATGTTAACAGCAGTAGCAGCAACAACAGCAACAGCGACGAAGTATCTAAGAACGCACCTGGAAATTGTGCTTTAAACAGGAGCGCCAAAGTTGTAGTTTCTCAACATTAAGTTTCTAACAAAGAACCTAAATCTATTATTACATCGTAATATAGTCTTCATTTAAATAAGTCGATATTCGAACTGAAATCAGCTTCTGGTTATACGGATGTGTGCATGAACTTTTTCTTGCATACCATAAAGAGACTGTCAATGGCCATTTGTAGGACACGCTAATCTCCGAAAGCAAAATACCACTTCACAAAGTGTGAGGAACCTTGCAAAAAGTTCATGTTACACTTTGCAAGAATTGTATTTGTAGGACTAAAATAAAAATACAAATTATAACAGAGGCAAGTCAATTTAACTTTTAGGTCTAAAATGGAAATCCAGAATACAAACTTACCGTCGCATTTTTAAACTTTTACAAAAAGTACAAGAGAAACGAGTTGGTTTAATTCTTAATTTCAAAATATAGAAACTACTAACGTGCCTGAGAAGTTCTTGGTCGATATTTTACGGCTCTACTAAAAACGTTCAGTGAATTCAGCCACTAAGTTGCATCGCAAACATTTTAAATTCCCGTAATAGCGTAAATATTAAAAAATTCAGGGTCAGTGCTCTTCGTAAAATCAAAGTAAGTAGTACAATTCAATGGTGACATGAAAATCAGCTCATGAGCCTTATGTACCACCTGCGTAACAGTAGGAATTCCAGGCATAAGTCCATGTTAAGCAGTTTTTGTGTGCAAGACGCGTCTCTGAATCAACTAGCTATGAATGCCCAGAAGCTTTTGCATATGCACAAGGGATATGGGAGTTAATAAAATACGTACGTTTTGACGACCTTCAAAAGGCAAATGTTAGTAGCCAGTAATAATGTATGTTTACATGACGAATAATAATTAAACTAAATAATAAAATTAAACTAAAATAATACTAAACTAAAACTAAATACTAAAAACTAAGTAAGTAAACTAAAAATAATTAAAATAAAACTAAAAATAATAATTAAACTAAAATTAGTTAGCAGTGCTGAACACTCATCTATTATCGACCAACAAAGGAGAATTTGAAAACGTGAGATCATTCATGTTATTATAAGGTGCAAATATGTTCACGTCAAGTCAGTTTAGTCAAACCCGGTAAATTATTACACAGCAACACTTTTTTAGTAGCTGCTGTGCGTGGTTTTTGATTAACATTATGAACGACATAATGGTGTCATCTAACAACGTGATCGTATGACATTACGGCTTTCGTATAAGCATGGGTTGCATAGGCAGCTGGTGTTGCTATCATTAGTCATTAATGATACGAATTTCGAAAGTGTTCAAATTTCACTAAAACGAGCCATGTGGTAAGAGTAAAACGATTGATGGACGTTTTTTCTCAGACATATATGCTTCACTAGCGGAAC
The DNA here is from genome assembly GCA_002081605.1 of Tropilaelaps mercedesae. Classification (NCBI taxonomy): domain Eukaryota; kingdom Metazoa; phylum Arthropoda; class Arachnida; order Mesostigmata; family Laelapidae; genus Tropilaelaps; species Tropilaelaps mercedesae. The sequence continues at coordinate 76,325 of MNPL01001777.1, forward strand.
AAGTATCCGTAAAGAATGAGCGGTCCAAAATACAATTTTAATGACAACTACTTAGGTAAGTTTACTGCAAAATATTCGTATTGGATCACTGTAGCCAAATACATAATGTTGATGGTTTCGTGATGCAAAACGTATTGTGAATCAAGTACTTAAGACAGTCACTAGGCAACTACGAGTTTGATAGTGCAAAATTTGTCCCGTGAGGTGCACCGTTACCCAACCGGACAAATCAGTGCACAAGATTCAAGAGGTAAGAGAGCAAAAAAGGAGGATTAACGATATCGTACATTAGGGTGAACAAAATCAATCTGCAGCTCCAGCTATCCGAAAACAATGACGGCGCAGGGCAAACTAGTGTTGAACTTAAAATATGTACTTATGTATTTGTAGTGTAATTTACGTGAATGACGAGAAACAGATTAGTCGTGAAATCTTTCGTCGCCTGTCGGGGAAAAGACTGAAAGTATGCGGTACGCTTAATAGCTATAACCTAACTGAAGCCAAACACCTAATCTATTTACTCAAATCTTGTTTCATTGTAGTCATGTAAGATCCACAGATGCACTTCTGAAAACGTAGTTTTCGAGGTATTAGCACTTGAAAATGAATCTGTTAGTGCCTTCTTGCTATTTCATCGACTCCAATTGGTTAACTGATCAACGATAAGAAATTTTAAATCACGCGCTCTTTTACAGTTGTCGGAAATTGTCATCTATCGTCGTGAAGATTGTTAATATAATTTAATAATATATGACAGCGTCATTACATGGTACGTGTTTGTCTGTCTACAGGGCCACTAATCACTGAAGAATCAAATCTCACCAGTCCTTCTCTGTCAAGCAAGTGAGTTACAGTCGCCATGATAATCTGTACATACAATCTCCATCAAATACTCAGTCTCAGTATTTCAATTTCGCTATGCACACTTAGTGCGCATTGCTTGTCTACTGTGGTACCGCTGAGTACTACTCGCTGATACAGACTTCACCGAACGCTTATACGTACTTAAACGTTTGGGTAACAGCCTAAGTAAAGGTCTATTACTTTTATGAAACTAAAGCAAGGAACACGTGTCTGCTGCCCGTTAAAGTAGGAAAAAGGGGCATGAAGGAAACCTATTAAAGTGTAGTCTCGTTTGCGTTCGTACCATCTCTTACTAGTATGAATATTTTAAAAGGTCCCTCTTAAATGAAGTAGTTCACTACGTGCTGGTAGCTGGCGGAATAGGTCAATAACGGTGGATCATAGCTATTGTTCGTTGTGATCCGTCGGTTGCACAGGCAATGCGATTATAGGCCCATATTCCATTATGACTCCATTTAGTTGTCACGCTCCAGCCATTAAAATGTTGGTCTTGTTTTCTATTTCCACACGGTGCTGCGTGCTTCCAGAGTTAGGCGTATCGCTGCAAAAGAAACTCCAATTCATTCGGAAGCTCTAACCAATGTCTCAGGACCAAATACAAATGGCTCAAGAAGCGTTACGAACGCTACCAAAACTTTCACCAGCGGAACTTCGTCTGGCATTGGTCGTAGCGTCAATGCACAGCTCAAACGCACTGTTCTGGTGTGTCTCTGCAATGGACGAGGCCATTCGACTGGAACTGTCGGCTTGGCCGCCTTCGACCTTTTTACAAATAGACTCTTTGTTCGTCAATTAGAAGATACTCCAAACTACTTTACTACGTGCACGGTTCTTACGGTAATTTGCCAAACTACACCTTTTAGAGTTGCTGTAAAGCAATTTATTCGATTGTATGTAACTGTTATTATGATGATGATGATGATGATTATTATTATTATTATCATTATTATTATTATTATGAGGATGTACGTTTACAGCTCATCTATTGCACTTTGCACAGTACTAGTTTTGTGCTTTCGTTTTTGCGGTCAGGCATTCCTATTTGTAACCAATAATTATTGCTATGGCATCTTACTAACTTTGGATATACGCACCGACGACTCCAAAAGGATTCTCCAAGCCTATAGAAAAGGAAACTTCTATAGCGGATGCGCTACGCTTGCACTCTCCTGTTTATGACTATTTAATTCAAATGTATTTGTATGCAGAGGACACAAGATGCAGGTATCGGTCTCTGAAAGTGTAAATATAAAGTACCGGAAAAGTAATTTACTGTCTAGGTCGTGTGGGTTGCCACTCATTCAGGCTTCGTCAGTTAAGTGTACGCTTCCATGTGAGCACCGTAGACGATGCTACACAGTCGTTCGAAAGCGCTTGAAGAGGTCATATTAGCAGCTCTTAGTTTTAAGGTGGTGATGCTCATCGAAAGCTCAACACGGCAAAGTGAACCGGAGAAGCCGAACTTCGTTCATTTCACGGCAGATGCTATCTTCTCACTGGCCGCTTTGAAAACAGCTTTTGTTTAAAAACTGCATATTGCACCGCTTATATTTCCTCGTTTAGTTTTTAGTAAACTAATGAAACGTTCTTGCATTTGCGCCTATTCTCAAGAGAGCATTATGTTATATGGCCAACGGGTGCTCTAATGTGACTTCTTTGTTACTCAACTGAGTGTTAATATCCGCTTTCTTTTCGTCGGCTTAGTAGCAGCTGAGGTAAGCTACAACTCGCAATACAGCTAAACTAATACAGACGTCGACCTCGATTCGTTTCGGAGGGTGTTGACCACCTTTACGGCTACATTTGTCCTAGCGTACCTTTCTCGTTAAGAAAAGAGGAGGCTGTATGAACTCAACTTCGTAATTACCCGAAGTATTGTGAGAATGTACTTGGCAGTCTGGTTTACATATCAAGAATATCCTAAAATTAATGACTTGTTCTAAAATTCGCATTGTCTCGTTTCTCGCAACTTTCACACCCAACTGCGTTGTACGACACCCACGTTTTAGGCTCACTGTGCACTTACATTATCAGCGAGATTCCTTTAAACCGCAGTCTCAAAAGGATAGCTACCGGATCGTTAACGGCAAGACGCAGGATTTGTACCTAACATTACTTATTGAGATTTACAATTGTTTTTTACATGACGTCACAATGCTGTCTTTTTCAGCATAGACGATGATTTCTATGTTTATTTTTATGATTGAAAGGTCGAGAAAAATCTACTTTTTTGTTCACCAGTGGATATATATCAAGCTGGAAAAAATTGCGGCAAACTACTTTCTAGCCGAGCTCAAACAACAGACAAAATTTGAGAAAAATCCGTCTGCGTGAAGCTAGAGATGTCATAAATATACCCACCTATGTGAAGCAAACTGCCAAATATATCAAAGCTATAGCTCCCCAAGTAGAAATTTATGTCATATTTGCTATAGTTGGTAGTAGAGACACAAACCATTTGATCAAATTTCTTAGAGCCTACGCTATCCGTTTATAGTTATGATGTAATCGTATCTACACATACAATAGATACAAACTGATGTCTTTCTGCCGATTCATTGTCAAGTATTCTACAAAAAAAACGTTACAGAGTTTATCAAAAATAACGATAGTACGTGACGCCATTCACTACAACTTGGCGGAAGCCCTAAGCTAACACTGCCATATCTCAACGAAACAAAATGATTCTCTAAGCTGCATAATTACGTTTGCCAGGGTTGAAACCTTACTCTAATGTGTCTATATATTCCGCACGTAACTAACCTGACGCCGCTAGAACTAAACTACTAAGTACCGAATTCCACCCGATGCGTTTGTACCGCAAACATTAGTGCAGCGGCCATTACTGTTTATTTTAAAGGATCTGAGAACGAAAGGTTTTGTATGTCCGAGTGGTTCCGACCAACTCTAATTTAAGCTACTCTAGATCTGTTCCGTCCAGATTAGAAATCTTGCACTTTTACCGCCCAACATCTCGGTAAATCTTTGTTTTGCCCAAGCAGTATCCATTGCTCATGGAAAGACTTTGGTCGGCGATGGCCTTCCATCGTTACCAAAACAGTGCATACATTTGTAATATATTTAGCGGTAAATAAATATTTTACAGAGCTTGGATCCCGTTGAAATCACCGTACCACGGACCGCTCTAGAAGCGAGACCAGAAGGACAACTGATCAAACAACTGAAACAATTTTTTCCCGAGGTCCAACTCACAGGTAACAAAGACTCGCCCGAGGGAAACAACCACCTTAACTCTATATCTTAACTTTAGGCTTGGTTCTTGATCTTATGTCTTAACTTTCTCTATATTTAACTGAAGTAAAAAACTGGTTTTGTGTTAAGTATATGTGTAAACTGCTGAAGCGTACATGATGGATTCTTTGGACAAGAACCTATCAAAATGCTTAATGTAAAATTGTCTCTGCGTTACTTTAGGGATTGACCGCCGTTGGTATAATGACTGCAAGGGCGCAGAGTGCCTTCGGAAGTTGAATATGTTCCCTCAGTCGGTGCCCCGACTGGATATCGAACTCCGTAATAAATACTACGCGCTTGCATCGGCCAGCGCCATCATGAAGTATGTACGAGTTTCCCAGCATCTCATGCCGATTTGAGACGTTGAGCATAAGTTAGTTTTCATTATTCGACCAATTAATACTGACGTAGGCGAATATGGCTGACATTTATGTCTAACATGCTGCGAACTAGGTGGATTTCTTCTGAATTACACTTTTCCTGAGCGCAGCCGCCAAAACAGGTTGTCATGGAAACGCAGTGAACGAACACGCTTTTATCTACTCAGCCATGCAGACGTTTTAATATTAATGGTCGTTAAAATTTATTATAGGTTCGACAGTCAACAGGTGACATCAACGCGGTGACTGGAAAGGCCGCGCTCTTTTGGTCGTGTCGAGCATTACACAAAGCTGGTTTAGATAAAGGCAGGCCGTTAAAATCATATTATCCGACCGCATATTAATCGAATGACCTATTTGCGGCCGAAGTGGTAGCGTCACTTCTTAGCATTTTAGTGAAAGGAAAAGCATGTTTTACACTTACATTAAGAGTACTTGCTTCTCGCCAAAGCGTATTCCATTAAACAACCCTCTAGAATGCCGTCAGGGCTCTGACAAAGTGCACGAGTGAAGATGTACAACTATAGCTGTACAGTAAGTGCGTGCGAAATACGGAAGCTTAGGAAAGTTAAAGGATTAGAAAAGCTTTACATCTCATAATTAGGTAGTACTGCTTGCAGATGATTGGCGAGTTTCCTTAGTGACCTACAGTATACCTACAGGGCTAGTAAATGGGATAAAGCTTAATGAATAGCTGTCAAAGATTGATAAGGAGAAAAGAAAAAATTACAAAGCTCTGAAAGCCAAAAAAGCTCATTATCAGCTTAGCTTGGAAAGTTCTTCACCATGTAAATCATACAGAAGAAATGGTCGTTTGAGAACGTTACTAGTTTAGACCGACATGAAGCATTCTGTTTCGGTAGCACTTTTTGGAAAATAAAAAGGGCTGAAAATAGGTTGTTGGCTCCTTTCGCCTTAAAACTGCGTCTACAAAAGGGGTGTCTGTAAACTACCTAGCACATGGCGAAAACCTATATATAATAACGCACACTGTTTCGTTAATTGGCATCATACTTAGATTAAGTTAAAAAATACCGTCTTCCGTTTGTCACAGCAAAAATGTATCGTAGCGCTCACTCTGGTACTCTGAGATACCTATTGCTTAAAAGTATTTCAGTAACGCATATAAAATAAATGTTTTTAGGGCTGACCATTAGCTAACATATCAAGTCTGCGTGTGGTAACACATTTGCACATATAGGTAAATACAAGCACGAGCACGCCAAATAAACCTCTATGCTAAATTTAGAAGAATTATTAACTATAAACCATAAGGCAATTTAAACTAAGAAAAAAATATAAAGTTTTGGAATCATGCCGCTTTGCATAATCTTTACCATATACGGGTTTTCGAATTAATGGCATTGCAGTTTTTAAAATATTAGTACAACATGTTTAAATGGGTCCCAAGGGCTTGGTGAGCTCTTATTAAGCCGTGGTAAAAAACCTGCCGCCTCTGAGAAAGACATTTTTATTTTATGCATTCGTTTTGTATAGCCGTTTGAATCAAAATGACTGTCTGTTTCGACAGATAGAAAGAATGCATTTTGCTTATTTATGCTCGCTTTGTATGCCCCTTGGAAGGCACGAGTAAATTGTATCTAAATACGAAGGAGTTGAATCGTTCAATGACTTTAAGAATACAACAAAAAATACACAAACTTTATCTATATGGCGGGAGATAGACGCGACTGATTTATCGAAAACGCTTTGTTTCCATTGCGTGGATTTTACTCATTTATTTTTCAACGGTGTGCACCTTCGCAGACTGCGTTTATTGAAGGCATGCCATTATAGCGGTGCCATCATGTTCCACTTGCGTGGTAAGCGGTGGTCAGGTCGCAGTGGTGGCCATCGAGAGACTTTGCAACTTAAGTGGAGTTCTCGCCAGGACTTCAGCAAAGCCTGCTAATCTTACTGCAGCCCTAAGGAGAAATAACATAGACTACATAATGGACTCGGCACTGAATGACACTGGCTGCTATTACTGTAAATGCTATATACGTGTTCTATAGCGTTCAGTCATATTGATAATTTCGCGCCTGTTTCGTGTCACAATGCTTTCATAGCTTTGAACAGGCTAACTTGAACTGTGATGTTTATAGTCAGTTATCTTAGTTTATAGGTACAGCATACATAAGGTATGTTAATCTTGCAAGGATGTGTACCACACACATTGACCTACAAAGACTCCATAACTGTGTTTATCAAACAAAGGTTGTATCTTACGCATAAACGACTTTGTTTTTCCGAGAGAAAGGCAACGGAATATTTTTCTAATAATATGATTCGCTCGGAGCATTTTCGACGGATCAGAAAAGTCACTGAAAGTCCCTACCTGGAATGCCAGAGGTAGCACAAATGGGGCAAGTGAACCACTGGAATGACAAATTTAGCTATGAACAGCGGTGTTTTGACATTTTGCCAAAGCACATCCAGCTCATCTCAATATTTTCATGAAAACAGTTCGCGCTGATTTATCTCGGCAAAGGTTTTATCGGTTCACCGGCATTCATTTTCTAACGTCCGTTTCTCTTAGCGACAATTTTTGCTAGCGAAATGCACTAATTGTCGATCCATTGTTAGATACCTGTATCCCAAATTAGCGCTATTCGTATATGTACTCGAGCGGGATATACTTATGCATTAACACTATTCACGCCATTCACCGCGGGTGAATAGGCCAACTTCCCTATGTTAGATGGTATCTTTGCCGTGTAAGATGTGCAGGTTATCCTATCAAAGTGTATCGGTGATAGCAGTACCGCGAAGAAACGAGGACTGCGATTTTTAGAGAGCTTCATACTCAGTAGTTCCTAGTGAAGGCAAAATTCCGCCGAGAGTTAAAGTGAAATCAATGTGCAATTTGCAACTCTATTTTTTTTTTATTTAGAAGCTCTTTTACACACAGCACTTCCGAAGTTGCCTTAACTGGTTACCGGTCGGAATATTCGTTAAATATTATCACCACGGAGATTTATTGAGAGTTGGAATACAGAGGTTTACGTCGCCGTGACGCTAGGTTCAGCAATCGGAATTAGTTGGGGGATGGCAAAGCCTGATGGTAGCCTTTCTTAGATACCTAACTAAGAAATAGTTAAATTTATGACAACTTTTCGCTTCGCGGCAATCTTCTATCCATCCTTGTACACGAGGTGTACTCGTGTCTGTAGGTTAAAAATAGTTTCGGGCTTTATAAAACTGTTCGCTTGAACGCTCAACAACATAAACTGACACCCGAAGCTCGCAGAATATTTTTAACGTTACATGAGTGCTACTGGTAGAGCAACAAGTTCCGTCTAATGAGCGGTCCACACTGACTTTCATTGACTAGAGGCATGAACTGGTACGTTTTTAATCGAAACAAAAATACGATTACAGTTAATATTAAAACTACATTGAAATTAATGCTCAAGTATAGTAATTTCAAAAAGGAAGATAATTTAAAGCCTTTGAAAAGATCAACGTATCTACACGCTACGTGGTCAATACCATGTGCTATACTGTCTATTTTCCACTCGTGGGTCTAGCGCGCACTCATCCTCTTAGATATATATTTGATTTTTTAAAATATTGTATGATAAGAACACATCTATAATCTTTGTCTACACTTCGTGTCAAAATTATTTTCGATATTTATTTAAAATAATTTTAAGAATAAAGTAGTTGCAAGTATAAATAATATATTTCACTCTCTTTTTCTAGCACGTACGTGACTGTAAATATCTTCAGAAGAAAATATTTCTAGAAATTTTCTAGAAATTTAGAAGGAAAATTAGAACAAAAACCATTTATTTATTTACGCAAAAATTACACTTTTTGGGGTAATTAAACTTTTTTTGCTCGTTTCGACGAAAATGGCGACTTGCTCGAATTTTTTCATCTTACTTCCACTTTGATCATGATGGGGGCGTGAATAAACAATATTGTCAACTAACAATGGATTTTTGTTAGCCGCAACTGGTGAATCTCCACGTAAATAATGCCTGGTTTCAGTAGGGTGATACGGCATATTACAAATTTTCGCTTATTGATCCGATAGACCACTATGGCATGCTATCATAATATTCCGCTGCAGAAAAATCGGCTTATAAGTTGAAAAAATACTTTGATATATAGATATATTATTCCGAAGGTGTGTCGTAGTACCGAGAATTTACAGAACATAAGAATCATAAGCGCGTTATCTAGAACAAAAGACTTCGTATATGCAGCGAGTATATTATCATGCCACTAGGACTATAAATACTTTCAAGTAATCAATGCATCTTTGAGTTGCACAGCAGTAAGAACAATATGAGCACATATTGCGAAAATCAAAGGCTTCTTTCTTACTTGGGCAGCGACGGGTTCGCTATTATAATTATTACATGTCTCCAATTCTCTTATACTGCCGAACCACCTGCATGGAATGTCTTTCGATTTATTTCTGTGCCCCACCATACCGATAGATTATTTTTGACTCTATGGTTGTTATGCATGCGTGTGTATTTTCGCATTGTATTGCTGATCAGGTATGTTGAACTTGTGCAGAAGGCGGCCGCGCCAACCGCGCGTTCGCTACGGATCGATATCCTTCCACCAGTGGAGGGCATTTGCCAGCTCGATGCCGTCACCGTTCGGGAACTTGAGCTCGTTGCAAGCCTCGACGCTGCTAGCGACGCATACAAGTACACCCTGTTCGGTATGTATTACTATGATTTAATTCAGATTTTTATTCGATTTGAACTACGATTAAAACTGAGCAAAAGTAACATAAAATATTTTTAAAGGATACGTTACTGATACCTTCATATTTTCTTCTGAGCATCCATATTTAGATTATATATGAGTGCACATATTTAGATTATTGTCTAAAGATATTATTTATAATAGGGTTGTGTTGACTCAGAATGAATCAAAATGCAATTCTAAATATGATATGTTTGAATACACGCTTTTGCCCGACCTTACACAATTCTAAAAAAATTAGTAATAATGCTAATACTTTACTAAAATCTGTGCTTGGCCAACACCTTCCTTGTTAAATATAAATTTTGTCCGCGTCGTCTTATTTACAGCGATGACTACACAGCGCACACGATAATTGGCAGAGCTAATGCTCTTTCAGCCTCAGTAATTTTAATGAATCTTTCGCGCAGGGGACAATGTGATTGACCCTAGCGTAAATACGTACACATCACCAGGAGCGCTCTTCAGGTCCAGCCGCTCAAAATTTATCTGCCAATAAATACAGTGTTACCTTATTTTGTTCGCCATGTATGATTGATGCAAACCTGACGCGCACGTTCCATGCAAATGTGGTGTTTGCCAAGGTTAAATTAATAATCGCGTGCTAAAACATGCTACATTATAGTAATTTACCGAGGTCCTATTTGTCATCTGTTAACAGCCATTCCTCTGGCCCAGTCTTTCTGTGTTGTGCCTTCCTATGGGGAAGGACTGACGATAACGCTCTAAGCATAACCCAAAGTTTTCAAAACGATATGACCAGAAGCATGCAACGATCGGATTTTATTATATGCAGACAAATGTTTATCTTGCTTAAATTACCGTATCAATTTACGACGGCCGACATGGCTACGAACGATGGCTTCCTATCGTCCGTAGCTAGCGCGCAAAAAAATGAAGCACACTAAGTAAGCTTGAACTTCATAGAAATTAACCTGTTATGACATCCTTTTTTCCTTATCACCTTATAGACTATAAGATTACGGCGCAGACCAGGTGACTTGTGATCCTACCAGAATTCCAATCGTTACTACATATGCTAAACCATCAATATTTTTCAAATGAGCTTCCGTGTTTTATAATCGTTCGTTTAACAACTTCTAGTATTATTCTGCTTTTTTTTGTAGACGTAATTAACTACACTGCAACCGGTCCCGGGCAGCGGGCTCTCAAACTGCGGCTTTTGCAACCACTTCGAGAGGTTGCACACATTGAGGAACGCCTCGACTGCGTTGCCGAATTAATTAACCGGGCAGCACTCGCGGAAGATCTCCGTAATTTACTCAGCAAAACAATTGATCTCGAGCGACTCATTCCCAATATCATGAAGGCGCGTTGTGCGAATGCTTTCACAGATACATACGATGATAGGTCACACAAGAAAATTATTCATTTTACAAATAGTGAGCACACGTCAACAAACGAAATCTGTCGATTAGGTGAATACGTGTTGTTTTCCTAGGATGCAGTTTATATTACAAGTTCGAACACGCATGCTATAATCCTCACCGCAAGAGACGGAAAATTTTTCTATACACGACCGGTTTTCTCACTGACCTGCATTGAGTAGGATATTCTGTAAGTCTTGAGGTTTTCGTCAAGCCACCAAAACGGTTCTATTAAACCACTATTGACGATCAACAAGAAGCGCCAAATGTTGAGAGGTAGTGTTAATAGTTTTAGAGCCAACTTTACAGATTAACACTCACAAGAATAGCAGCAACTCTACGCATATTTCTCTAGCCCTAGTTTCGGTCGGTCTGTATGGAAATGTGAAAATTTTGTTCTTTACCAAAACATTTTTATTTGCTAAAAGCGAATTGAGGAAAATATTTGGAAACACATATCTCCTCCCATTAACGGTTTCTTTCTCATTAGATGTTTCCTAACAGCTATAGGATTAGCATACTCGCAGAAACTCATGTAATAAATTTCCGCAAAGTTCTATGCTTCCGGAAATACTCTCATATTGAGCACATAGAAAATTCATGAGACACAGGTCGCAAAATGTCTTGAATTTGTCTGCTAAGTACGATTACGATGGCAATCTATCGGATTGCAATGTCTTGCCACATAAAAGAGCTCTTGCTACTCTGTTTCCTTCTCACAGGAGGGTCTTGGTGGAGGAGATATGGCTACTGCAATGTCGACGAGGGTGCACTGTCTATTGGGACTCAAGCATAATCTCGATATTCTCGAGTCGTTCCAGACAATGCTGGCGCCGTTCGCTAATGAGACGCTTTCTGTACGTGGTGCCTGCAGTCAACAAAAAGTGTCATATGCAAGTGCTCTTCAACGTTTCATGTCCGATCAACGATTCAAGCAGATCTCTAAAATAATCAGTAAGTGGCGTCGAATAGTTTCATTTCACATTGAATTAAATACAATAGTAGCGGTGCAGTCGTGGTTGAGACGACTAGCGAGTGGCACAGCACAGTTGGCGAAGCCGATAGTCTCCAGGGTATTTGGCCTGAGCAGACGTTTAAATACTCGGTCTCCGCTGTCCCACATTTACATTTATTATTAAGCGATGCAAAACTAATAGAGTGGACGTGGGTGTACGTTAAATGTGGGCTGCTGGCCAGCCCTGAAGGAATACAAACTTGACTATTACAATAGTGTGTATTAACTGAATGTGGTTAGCTAGATTACACGTTTGTGTCCTGTCAGGGGAGCACACTCTTTGTAAGTGTAACGCTCTACGAGTAGGGTTTTCCGAAGTGATGTTACCCTCGATTACGAGCCTCAACTCCTTCCTCAAAGACGTTATATTAAATACGATAGATAAACACCCATTGTTATGTCCCCTAACCTCATAATTTGCGTATTGAAGATTCGAATGTTTTAATATTCCGAGATATGCAAATGTGCTATTCTCATCAATCTGTGCGACCAACCTACCGGCCTCGTGATACCTGTTTTTCAACCTAGTAGGTATTACAAAATACAAATAGGCTAGATAATTTAAAAACAAGTAAAGGCACTTTTTTCTATTAGTTGAGCTACAAATTTTAATGATCAGCAATGCAGTCACTGTGTTATTCCGTTCTTAAGCTTCCCTGTACGCTACTAGTGAAACCGTGCTACGATAAAGGCCGATCTACAAAACTTGTCGAGAGAACTGTTTACAGACATTATATATAACTTAGCATCATTTTATTTATTTTCCTGTTTTGGCCCGTTACCGTTATTCTTGTTCCTTTTACGAATATGGCTGCCTAACCAACTAGATGACTACCTGGTCACCGAAGTGTCGTTCAGCCGTGGCGTTTTGGATTCTCTAACTGCGCGAATTGGCTGTATTCGCACGGGAATCAGCGATACATTAGACGAATACCGAAAGCTCTATGCACAAACTGTTGTTGAAGTCGAAAACATTCGTAGCAAAGCAGCCCAGGAGCATCAACTGGGTAGACTGCAACTTGTTTTCTCGGCGGTAAGGGGCTTCCACTTTAGCTTGCCCAGTCTCAATTATTCGATGTCGATGCTGCCACCGGAATTTATCAAGGTGAGTAAGATCTACAAAATTTCCATATATATATATACATATATCAGCAAGCCGAATAGTATTCTATCTTTTGACCTCGTGGATATAACTATTTCGTTAAATTCTCTCGGCAAATTTTTTTTAAAGTATGGCGATGGACGACAAAGTGGTGAAGAGTTTTTCTACATGTTACTTAAATTTATATTACACCTGTAATCGTTTGGACTAGCAAAATATTCCTAAGCGTTACTCCCCCACATAAAAACTTAACAATAGTGGTATTATATGCCGTGCCCCGGCATAGAATATCACTGAATAAAGGATGAATAATTACATCTCGTAAACTTTTAAGGGCCTACATTTGAAGTATTGTTCCATAAAAATATTGAATATACACATTTTCTGTTGCAGTCACAGCCCTTCAGTAGTTTTTGGTCACTTTTTGGTTATGTAAATTTTCGTTTGTTCCAGATAACACAATCGCGCTCAAACTTCCACTTTACGAGTGAGCCCCTCCTACGGGCTAATGAACGCTTGAATTGGGTAGTGAACGAAATTTATCGAAGTTCAATGGTTGTACTGCAACCGGTGATAGACCAGATTCGCCCGCACATCGAGAGCTTCTTCAAGTTGGCAATAATGTGGACAGAGTTAGATGTCACCTGTGGCTTGGCCATCTTGGCAAGTGTTAACGATGGCTTCGTTCGGCCCCGATTCGACGACCATACTACAGCTATAGAAGGAGGCCGCCATCCTGTTCTAGCTCGGTACTGGTCGTTCGATGACCCTGATGTTTTTCACCCGAACCCCGTACGATTGACAACAAAGGACAATATGATTGTGCTAACGGGTCCGAACAACGCCGGAAAGTCCGTCTATATGAAGCAGCTTGCGCTGCTGCAGATACTCGCGCAGATCGGTAGTTTTGTGCCGGCAAAGTGGGCCGTTTTCAGGCCCGCCAACAGTATATTCTCTCGTACTGGCAGCGGGGACGATTTAGTTAGTAGTTGCTCATCGTACATGCTTGAAGTTGTACGGATGAGCCAGGTCTTAGAAAGTGTAGAAGAGAGCTCGCTCGTCATCGTGGACGAACTGGGACGGGGAACAAGCGAGGAGGATGGAGCTGCGCTATGTTTCTCAGTTGCCAGTTACCTGCGAAAGTTTCAGGCATTCGTTGTCTTCTCGACACACTTTGAACTCGTCACCCACCTCGAGAAGTTTTACCCAAATGTCAGTAACTGCCATATCGACGCGGTCATCGAAAACGAACAACTGGTTTACAAGCGCGCAGTGAAAGACGGAGTGACTCCACTCGCGTCGTATGGTGTTCAAACGGCCCGCCAGAACGGGGTACAGGACGCCATGTGCGTTGAGGCTGCGGAGGTAGCCCAAACAATCTGGCTTAACAGTAAGCCACTCAAAGAACTCGACGAAGCAGAGTTCATGCTAACACTGCGGCGTCAGGCATCCGCCTTGAGGAAAAACGCAAACTCCTACACGCAAGCAGGCTTGGAAAAACTCACCCGCGAGCAAGTAGTAGAGCTGACCGGTGGAATCAAGTTGCTTGAGGAAAACAGACAGAATCTCAAGAGCAAGATTGCCACTCGTCAGCGGCCTCCACCCACCATCGAGATGGTAGCTACAACTCGTAACGGAAAAAACGACTCAAATGTTATTCTCCAGAGATCCGTGACGCGGCCACCTATCTCTGCCAGTCCATTCTTTCAGACACCAGGAGGTCTTCAAGCAAAGAGCCACAAATGTCCACCACGTGATGCCTGAACAAATAGGTTGCCCGTAGAACCGTACTGAACTGGTCCGCTATTATGAATCATTTCGACCTAGTTACTGCTTTACGTTATGCATCGTATAGTACGCCTGTGTGCTGGACTACTGTTATATCCACAGGATCGTTATCAGTTCACACTACCCGTTAAGTTTCCAGTTACGGATACTTAAAGCGTGTTATATTGTGTTATCACAATCGTTAATGCTTCGATTTAAAAATACATGGATTTTAAGGGATATACCCGGATATGATATAGCATATAGATATACTTTCTGCGAACGCTCAACTGATTCCTGTCTCAGTAAGGCATCTGTACAAAGTTACTGTGGTGGGCGCACATATTACATTAGTAATACTCTTCGGGCGAACTCATATACAAAGGAAGAAGTTTTATTCATACAAATATACACGCTGGACTAACTATCAGAAAGAGCCAAATGCGGTTTGTAGCAAGGTGATAATGTTTAAAAAGTTCTGTGGACATTTTTGATACCTCTTTAAGATTATTGGTTGATTTATTTCCCAACTCCGGTATTTATTTCTGCCATTTCACAGTTTCAGAATGGGCTCAAGATATAATTCAAAGCGTACCTCTAGTAAGCTATTAAGGTATTGCATTGCAACTTGTATCCCCAATCATATTCAATACTCATATACCCCATTCATGTTGTATAAACTGTTTTAAGTATTTCTTCCAAAACTTCCGGTTACTATATGGTGACACAAATCCTTCTGGAACACACGTTACCGTTCTTCTGGTAAATTTTCATCATAGACTGCCATCTAGTTCCAGGTCTCCCGATGAAAGGCAAACATTTGCTTAACGTTCTCTCATGCGGCAGGCTATGCGGACCGCAGCACCGTGATTGCAAGCTTCCAGTGCGGAAAAGTGGCATAGTATTTAACGGCTCGCTTATGATAAAGTTCCCAATATTATCAAATTTAATAAAGCTAGCAGTTTCTCAGATGCATCTTCTTTCAGCCACTTGTATGCGAGGTAGCATTTTTTTATAGTCCACCACTCGTGGCCGTCGTGAGGGTGAGTTTCCCTCTACAAATATTCAGTTAATTAAAGGTCGATAAGTCTGCATTTAGCTCGCTAGCTAGAATCAGCTAAATTTGTCGAAAATACCTGCCTTTTTCTCATGCCGCGTTTTGAAATATGACTTTTTAAGTAGCGCAATATTGCCCCTCCTATAGCAAATCATGCTGAACGTACGATGCGAAATGTACGTTTGAAACACGCAGAATATCTAGATATGTTCTGATGAGCAGATTGGGCAAAACAAGAGCTTCTTTAATGTACTTAAGTAACGAATATTACAAGATTTCGGTTGGAGACAAATAATACCAGCAGGTGGTCACCATTTGTCTGTTGGATTTTACAAATCTACCATCCAACAGTTAAGTAAATATAACTTTAAATTCGGTTTTCTTAGTTGGCTAGCTTTTTCGAGTCCTACAGTGGCCTAGGATTTCTCAGTGATGGACTCAATTGGGGTAATATTCGTTAAATAGCAACCATAATATGCACGGCTGCACGAACTTGACGATTCATAATGCAAGTGCGTTGAAAAATTTCAATATGAGTACTTATTGCTGAACGCTTAGTGAACATAGGTAGTAATATAGTTGCAGCTGAACGCAACTTAGTAGCTGCAACAGAACTGGAGCTGATTGATCAATCAATGGCAATCATATCATAATTCTTCCCAAAGCATCGACCCCATCGACAGATCGTAAGCCTTTGATAACAGCGGCGTGAAACGATGAGAATATATATATATATATATATATATATATATATATATATAA
>MNPL01001780.1:0-10810 GCA_002081605.1 Tropilaelaps mercedesae
TTATTATTATTATTATTATTATACATTAAAACGTAGCGAAACTCACACGCCGATTAAGGTCACATTGAGGTTTGTTTCTGAAGAGTAACGGTTTGACTCCCAGATTCATGAAAAAAGTTTAAATAGACGGAACTTACCAATGTAATGTGTATGCTTGAGTTTCAGTTCGAGGTGAGGCGTGTGTAGCTTTGACACGGATATGACGGAACCATGGCGGAACACTTTTGTGCTAAATTTTTTAATCGAAACTTGAAACGAGCAGTAGGCTGTCTCATGCTTATGGTTAATATTCAGCTATCACCTCTACCATAAGTTAATTTCTTACATCGTTTTTATGCTGCCCTCGCTCGTTTATCAGCTATATATTTTCTTTCTTGCCATTATCTGAATCGTCGCTAACGTCTGTTGCTTCTACAGCTGCCCTCCGCTTTCCGGTGCTCAACGAAGGAGGCAGTTCATTGATAGGCTATACGTCTTGCTGCTGTTGTCGCGCGGCGTTAGGGTCGCATCATGCGCGCGCAAATCATCTTCCTATGCGCCGGCATATGCGCCTATATGCCGGCTCCCCTGGGCCGTCCATTCCGGTGGTCTGTGCAGAGCGTCGCGACGATTTCTCACCACCTCACTCATTCCTGCGGTTGTTAACAGCGTGTCTCGGTTTCGCTCTTTTTGTTTTTGTTGTTAGACCGACCGAGAAAGCCTTTCCTGGTGGTCGGCGTTGCGGTTTTACTGTGTGATACCACCCCTCGCCCGAGATTTCACGTCAGACATGCCCAACTAAAACGGCTTGTTGTGGTGAAACACTTCCCCGTGTTATTGTCTTCCAGCCAGTTGTCGTTTCTAACGGAAGCAGCGACAAGGCAAAGGTCTTGTACTGCCAAACAGTTTGCAAGTCTCAAATGAAGTTTTGAAGTTAGTCGTTCCGACATGGCTGATGAGCAATTAGATCTGATCAAAGATGAGCAAAGATCACTGATCACTTTTGGCGCAACGAACGATGGGCCAAAACGCTTTTGTACGATAAACATTTACAATTATTGTTTGGTGTGCCAAATGAAAACACGGGAAGAATAGCTAGCCGGTTCAGAATCGGCACGCGACTGGCTTATTGCTGTCCCATAAACTTACGGCGAAAGGGTTCGATAAGTTTAGCTAAACGCGTTGGCTGCATGTGATATGGAAGGATTTACCGTCGATGAAGAGACAAATTAACTTTTGCATGGGAAACAGATTAGTAGCATTTTTTGGGATTTACTGAACCGGTTGGTGAAGTCGAAAAGTCCTAATGCAAGATGAATGGGTGATACTGAGCTGGGAGAATTTATTCGTTTAAGAGGAAAGATGCTAGCCGTTTTACAATGCAAATATCTATTGTCAAATATCTAAGTATTATCTTGTAACAATGCGCATTGGAAAAACAACTGACTCGGAGACAATAGTTTGAAAAGGAATCCTGAAGTACATTTATATAATGTATGAGACTTCTTATAGTCGAAACATACGTACACTCGCCGTTGTGAGCTTTTGGACACGAAAGTTGTTTAACAATGTTTAGTGTCTATATTAAAGGTGTATCTTTAAATATTCCACTTTACTTTCGGCCTCTTAGCTTTGCCTTTTTTTGTTTTCACTTTGAAACTTCCGGCCATTTTGGTCGTAGGACTTTTTGCTCACTGCTTCATAACTTTCCCCCAGGACCCTTAACCAGGTTACCAGCTGCAGCGCTGTCCTGCAACGTGTTGGCTGGACAATTGCTATAGGGAGCAGTTACATCTAAACACACTGACGATTCGCGAAGAAAAAAGGCGTTGAGCCTGAAGCTTGTTCCTTAGCAAGTTCGTATAGGTTGACTGGATTTTATTAGAAACTAAGCGTCGTTTAGACGAAACGTAGTGTTTTGTCACTAATCTTTGTATTTGTAGTAACTTGATGTAATTATAGCAATTGCTGTATGTGTATGTCAGGGGTGGAGGTCAGCGAACACTTGCCCTATTCCATTACCGGTTTTCGTCCTGTCTCCAAAACTCCGTTTTCACCGAGAATTATAAAACACGGCTCCTGATACAACGTATTGGAGTATGTTATTACTGCGTCGCGAAATTCTAGCAAGGTGATGTACGATAGAAACCATGGAATACTTCCGTATTTATTTTTATGCGCTTATTGGTGGTGAGACCTTAAAGTAGGCGAAGTATTGCTATCTTTTAGCATTTAGGTGCATATAGAGGCATTTAGCTAAAAATATGCATCTGCAATCACGGATCTATTTTAACGTAAAAGAAGCTTGGTATTGCTCACGCATCGGCGTAGCAAGAAACATTTGTTGATAAGGGTGTTTGTTACCCTTTCATTGCGACTCAGCATTCCGATAGATTATCAGAGTAGAGGAATTTGTCTATTCAACCCAACTCAGCTGAATCAAAGCGTCATACATATATAGAGGCAGAAATTTAGGCTCTCCTACATATCAATCTAATAGCTTCTATGCAATGCTTCTGTGGTGCTCGAGAGTTACGCAGCGTTGTACAGACACTAAACTATAGGGCCTTTGTGTGGTAATTGCAGTCGACCTCGTGAAATGCCGAGGTACAAGAGCCGCCGCAGCCGTCACAGTCAAACGGCCACTATAGGTCATGCATGTTACTAAGCTCCCAACCCTACAAATGCCATCCAACAGCCAGCGATGTGTCTTCTAGTGCCTGAGTAACAGGTGCAGCAAATCTGAATATGTTGCTTGATTCCTATTCGGCTTACGCCATTGAAGAATGCCATTAAATACGAAACTGCTATGAAAAACGCAAGTTTTAGGAAAGTGGTCCTTTCATGGCTTCCCAGGTGGTTACCTCGGTGACTCTATTTTTGAAAAACAAAAATATTCGCGTTTCCAGTGATTTGAACTTGGTGCTGAGTATATCTAATAAAAAAATGATGGAATGAGAAAATGCTGCTGAAAGTTGGCCTAAAAATGTGCTGATCGATTCGCCCTGGAATGTTGGCGCGTCTGTCACCTGTGAAACGTCTTGTCCATGACCAAAACAACAAGTTTGTTGAATTTCAAGCTCACATGAATAAAAACGTGTTAAATCCGCTTTCGGCCGTTACGGATCGTGGATTCCAATCAACCGTACTTTACATCGATGTTCTGACTGAGCTCAGTTAATGATGATTAGAAAACTTTTCACGTAGCCATCGTCGTTTTCATCGTACCCCGGTAAATATTGTGAAAACGAGTTTATAAATACCGGAGTTCACAGCATTTTATGAATTAGGCAACCTTTGTGATATTTGAGGCACTACACTCCGTTAATTTCGTTGGTCTACATTAGTAGTCCAACGATATTAAACCTAAGGTCGAAATTTAACGTTTTGTATCCATTGAACTTTTTTAATTAACACAGGTCGGGTGATACCGATTTAGCAGGCAACAGACGCGAAGCTTAACAGAGCTGGGAGGCAAAACAAGAACCCAATAAAAAGGTTTATATTTATAGATGGTGTGAAAATCTAATAGGACCACAATCCTATGCGACGAACGATAGAATTGCTACTGTTATGGCTTCTCAATTGAAGACAGACAATCTGACGCCTTTTGTCTAGTTGTATTTCTATTTTTAGGGCTTCTATTTAGGAGGGCTAAAATGAGCCAACGGACCATCGGCATCAACAGTACAAGGTAGTTTGAACGACGTCTAACGATGTATACGACGTAGGTTGCCTACATACATGCCGCATATTGGCGCAGGGCTCATTCAAGCAGGATACACCCTAAAGCGTACGGTCAATCCACTACTTTTACGGATAATCCGTAATACGGTTCCACGTAATCTACATGGTTCTCAGCAATTTAATCCTAGACGGTTCATTTAAGAAGGGTGGAAAAACCAGCGCGTCGTATGCAAACAGCATAGTGTCAACAAAATGATGCGGTACTATTTATTATGATGCTAGTGTATCCATGTACCAACAAATCATACAGGGCCACCGAGGGTAAACATTACTAAATAAAGGGTGCTATTCCTAATTGATTTATCAGAGTCAGCTGCAAGCTGTTTGAAGGATTTCTCCGGGAGAGATAAGTTAAGCCCGCAGCATGTTGCATGACAGAAACTTCCACCGCTTGAGGTTACAGGCTTTGAAGGAAGGGTGATCACTCGTGGTGACATACGTGCGCGATTAGCAACGAGTACATATTAATATCCGGTCATTCATTGAAATGTTCCATATTCGATTCGGTTTCAGTTATTTTCAGTTGAATCTGTATAAATACACACATTAAATCGTTCGATATACATCATATATTCATTAGTTGCCTGTAAATGCAAGAGTTACTTCGTGAAGAGCATTCTTAACTTGGCCAAACCGCCTTTCCAGATCTAAACAGAGAACTCACTCTGAAAAATTGACTAAATTCATCGGCTAAACAAAATGTTCGCTGGCGACGGCGTAGATGTTAAAAAAAGTGTTGTTAGCAAAATCACCAGGCTTTGATTGTTGCCAATTCACTTTGACCTTCAATGAGACCCCATAGTGGGCCGTTCTAGATTTCATTAGATAAGCTGCACTTCTATACAGCGTCTAATACCATCTAGACGTCAGATTTCGGACAATTTGTCATTTTCTAACTCCTATGCTCAAATTCGTTCATTTACTTTGCACATACAGTTTCCAATGAGTGGATTACCTACGGTTCCGTCAGTCCTCGTCGAACTGTTTTAAATTCCCATTGCTAGCCAGCGTATTCATGTGGCTTGTTCAGTCTTGCTAAAAAAAAGCATGTGTGGGATTCAGGGCGCGGCCTTTAATTCTGCTTGTCCTTTTGGCTGGAGCGCAGCGCCTTTAGTTCCCTAGAAGAGCAATCGTTTCTTCCCGTTAACAAGTGTGCAATGTGTGACGTGCATCTGACGAGAAGAAAGTATTTCACCTAAGTTTGGTCCATCACTGATTGACGTTTACCGCTGACGACTTATACTGTGATACGGTCATATTATGCAATGTTCGTGGCAAGAAAGAGAACACATAACAAATCTAAGTAAAGAGAAAAGCCGTGTTGTTTGACGTACAAGAGTGGCTAAGTTACGTGGCTCGTCAAACGATTATTTTAGGCGTTTTAGGCAAAGTGATTGGAGGAAAAAGGTGCTTCTGCTTTTTTTGCTTTTAGCTTCTGTGTTTGGCGCAAGTAGCCAGGATATACTTGTCGTTGTAGCATGAAAATCAGCACGTTTATTTTTAACGTAGTTTATAAAGTGATAGTCAGTGAAGTGGTGTGGTGTCACGGAGTTAAGTATCGTACGCATGGAAAGGTTTTTTGGCTGTCAGCTGTGCCTTTGTCTACTGTTTACTGTATGTTCGTGTCACCATTCACTTATTTTACTGGACAAAACCGGTTAAACAAAACGACTTCCTTTTGATGTGCTTCGCGCATTCTTTGCTCTA
Source organism: Tropilaelaps mercedesae (assembly GCA_002081605.1). Classification (NCBI taxonomy): domain Eukaryota; kingdom Metazoa; phylum Arthropoda; class Arachnida; order Mesostigmata; family Laelapidae; genus Tropilaelaps; species Tropilaelaps mercedesae. The sequence continues at coordinate 5,434 of MNPL01001780.1, forward strand.
ATCTTATCTAACCGCATACTTTCTATGTTTGGTCGTACTTCTTTATTGTCGAGTTACATCGAGTGTTGTTGACGCCACGAATAAGAGAATTTCACGTGTAGCTGCAGGTCACGCTCAGACGAATTTTGCCTTCAAGGCGAGCTTCCGAATCATGCTGGCAGATTCAACGCGTGTTTGATCTGCAATAATTCTTAGGATGCTGTTTTAGGACTGTATTTTACGCATGTGGCATCATTCTCGATGGCCTTCATTTGTAGGATTTCAGCTTTCCGATTAAAGCATGCTATGCGTGTGCAGACTTTGAGCGGAGATCGCTCGGTTACACTGCCATCATAATGATAATGCCATCTATTTATTCGCCTGCGCTAAAGGCTATAGGTAGCGTGCGACTTGTTGCATTTATTGCCTATTTAGCACCTTATCGTAATTCTTTGAGGAATCCTTCCAGCTAAGCCAAATCATGAGCGTAGAACCTACTTTTACATGAATATGGTTTAGCGTTTACATCCAAAGTCAGACGGCGTCATCGAAATACTCGTAAAGAAGGTCGGGTTGATTTGCTTTACGTTTTAAGTGGGCCACTGTTTTTTGCTAATCTTATCAATGAATTATTCAAATCGCCGGTTTTGGAGTGCGGTCACTTACGTTGGATTGCGAGAGGCTACCCATATAAAAGAACAGTAGCACTTTTACTACTAACGAGTATAAAAAAACAGTGTAACAGAGATTTATCTAATAGAGTTTACCTCAAAGTTTGCCCGCCTTATCTAAAATACGAATTGACTGTAGGGAAAGGCTCGTATTTCTGCTTACATTATTCGTTAGTTATGGCGATTACTCAAGCGTTGAGTGCATACGTCTTTGGATTACTTACGTCACTTATCACCGACCCCATGATTGGTGGGTTTAGCTAGAAAATAAGGTAAGACCGTAGAGGTCGCAGACGTTTTCCTTGAGATTATCAAAAATCGACACACTCAACATCAATTGTTTGCCTTCCAACTTTATTCTTGTCATAAGGTAATCGGATAGTATGTACTATTTTGCGTATTTTTATTGCCGGAGGTGCCTGTGGTGATATGGTTATTTACGTAAACGAATATCATATTGGTGTAGTACAGCCAACCGTGACAGTCATTACCTCTTTTGTGAGCATTGAATTCAGAGAAACCTTAATGCAATTCAGATATTGTTCACGTGTGTTTAATATCACGTTAAGTTCTCAAATTTGGAAGTACCATATATAATCTACCATATATGGCGCCGACGTGAGCCATGCTTGCATTGAGAACTGATTTGATGATTAGCGCTGTGAAAAAATACTATTTATTGAGGCACGCTATGCGCTCGCTGCAGCGGTCTTTACAAGCGCTAATCCTCCTTTACATTGGACGTTATTTAAAAACGGAGATTCCTGAACGTACAGAGATGCTCATGGTCTAGTGAGCTAACGGGGCAGTATAGCGAGTTTACGCGCGCCTTCATGAATCGGAGAGAGCCAGTGTGTCCTCCGAGTAAATTGCAGAACAAAGCCAATTCGAGTACTGTCTAATCTAGTCTTGAGCCATATCCCTACTAGCTTCTTAATACTTTTCTTTAAATATGCGTTTCGTATATATAAATAGGGGTCGTAATATTTGCATTTTTCGTTTCGTATTCATCAAAAAACATGCTAATAGTCGCCAATAATTCCTTGTGCTCGGTGAAAGACGGACGCTCGGATAGACAAAATTGGCGTCGAACTTAATGCGTTATGTCAAACAGATGACCGAGCATCTTCGTGTGGATATTGTGTCACACAAATCGTCAAAAACATGAACTCTTCATCGTTGTTGCTATGCTCTCCAAGTGTATCTTGCTCCAAAACTCGACCCGACTTAGTATCGAGGGGACGCGTAGATCTTGGGCTGAACGAAGGTATTTTACATTTTTCAGAATAGGTCTCACTAAAAACTCTAGTGGAGGACGTTGCCATCAACCCCATATAAGCCGAAAAAATGGACGTTCTGGTGGACGTTCAATGCCATAAAGTCGCCAATAATTCACTCGTTTTTTAAATACCTACTATTGAGGTAACGGTTGGCCAATTCTAGATAGAGCCTTTAGGTAGAAGTCTACATACAGTGCCACAAACTGATATTATATAAAAAATGCTATGCATTGAGGCGGATTACCAACTACCCTGTAAAATGAGTGTTGCAATGCCAAAAACACATTATAAATGCCGTTGCTTTTATGCACCGTAGGTCTTTACATAGACCAAGAATTACGGAAAATTACAATGCCATCCTTCTGTTCAATGTGCACTATTGCCTTTGCGTCTCTTTTCTACTTTTTCTCAACACGCTCATTTCCATCTTCAGAAAATGTTTGAAAAATGTTCAGGGATTGCTCGGAGACGAATCAGTTTCAGACACTTAATCGAATCTCTTATTTGGCTCAACAGTTTCGAGCAAATGTTTGAAAAATCTTTAGGGATTGCTCGGAGACGAATCAGTTTCAGACACTTAATCGAATCTCTTATTTGGCTCAACAGTTTCGAGCACACTGCGTAGCTGCTAACCCAACAAAATCGTCGCTACTCAGTGGAAAACAACTTCAACATAGCCTGTCTTTGAGCATGCGCCGGTCTGCTCAGAGGATGTTGCCATCTGCGCAACGAAGTAGGTACAACGCGATCACAGCGTGCCAGACATACAAGCGTTCTCTATCACACCTGAAATTCACCTTTAAGGCGGAAAAATACACAATTACGTTAACCGCCAGAGAAACGGGGATCCGTGGTGTTTTCCAATCAGTAAACCGATTACCCGCGCTTTGACTAATTGCCTTCTCGAATGCCTTTCCACTTTCTTGATTCTGTTCCTTTAGACAGGCTGACAGTCATTGCGAGGACGTCCAACTGGCCCTGCTGTGCCATTCATTGAATGCTTACAGTAATGCTAATGCTGTGTTGTTTATCGTCGTTATTCGTGGAATTGTTGCGCTTGTCATCTTTGTTGTGATTAATGTTGGTGCGTTTCTAGACCTGTCGTGCGATTTGCCATCCTCTCGCTAGCCTAACCCTGATCTAGGCTGGATCAGCCTAGTGCCGGCTGTTGATTTCCTCTTTGTGATAGTGTATGGCCTGTGATCGGTGATGTCATATGACGACATGGCTAGAGTGCGGCGCAATGAGAGCTCGTCGAACTATTTAACCGAGGGTGCTATCGTAAATGTTGAAATATTGATTTTCCCTTTCGAAGAAAAAGAACGAGTGGGAGTGAATGAGCTGTCTGACCGTCGGATCAAATGGAACCTCGTGAAAACTTAACGTTAACACCAGATAGTTTCCTGGGCTGGACAGCGAAACTATTATCAAAAACATGATTTGACACAATAACGTCACCTAGATGGTGAAACGCATAGGGCATTAATCAAATGAGTGGCAACAAGCTTACTTGGCGGCTAGCTTAAATCGGTATTTCTTATTAGATTTTTTTTCGTATTATGAAGAAAATGCGCGATCTAATGAGGATTGTTGCCCATATCAAGGGTGATGCTGACACGGGCGAAACGAACAATGGAATATATATCGACCAAGATGTTCACTCTCTCTGGTAGTCTTGTGAGCTAAGCGAGCCTGGCAGGTTTGAGCGACCTCCGTTTTTTCGGCAATTGATGCCTCTATGTGCGACTCAATAAGAACTGCGGTAACATGAGCTGTATAAGCGACCGAACAACGCCAGTGTGAACAGCCGAAGAACCGAAGCCGTCACCCAAGGAGGCAGACGTGCGTGCCTATCAATGGAGATGTTGCGAGCAAGACGACCTCGGCAGAGTCCATATACCCGTTTAGGGTCTACTAAGTATAATATGGTTCTGAAGATACCAAAATAGGATGGAGTTATGATTATGTAAGGCGTTCAGAAAGTTCATAGTGGCTTATAAAGCCATCAAACGCTGCTCGCTTCGCCCATAATGAGTTGTCGATCACAAGTGCGAATCAGGCGCTCAAAATTTCGCTTTTTGTTTTACTAACTCCGTCAAAGCAACCAAGATAGCTGAAGAACGTAAAAGCTGGACCTTATCAAATCAAACATAAACGGTGATGAACGCAACTTATTTTTCAATGATATAAAGCGTAGCGCAGAAGAGAGGATCATTTACCCTTAATGAACTGCCCAGAACCCCAGCCTTATAAGAGGTTCGCTATAATGCACTTACCTACGTTCAATAATATCAATGTAAATGTTAGCAAACTAGGTACATTTTCCTTATTAATACGTTTCACTAATTTGATGCCTACTATAAACAAACGGGTTTCGCTTTTTTTACTTGCAATAGTATGCAATGCCGCTAGTTGACGGAAATTCGTGGCGTGCATTTCATACGTTTTACGTTTATAATGCAATGATATAAAACTTAACAACGATACAAAAAAAAGAGAATATTATTTGCAAAACGTCGTTAACCAAACGCATGCGTCGACCAACGTTACGGATAGTCTTTTTTCGATTGCATCTGTGGTTTCAAGAGGATCTGATTTTTTCTGCGAAAGACGTTACTGGAAGCAAAGGAGTTCTTGCACAGATTATATCCTTTTTAGGCAGCGGCGTTATTTGATAGAGAAAGAAGGCACGAAAGCGACCCCATAAACGAGAAGTGTAAAGGTATCAATATCATATGGTAGACAGCGAAGATTACAAACCGCAGTGTAAGGGAAGACTGTAGTAACGCAATACATTTGACGCTCTACAGCCAAACCAGTGAAGGCAACGGAGAATAGCGAATCGTTGACAAATAGAACAGCCTAGCAAACGGGGCTTGTCTATTAGCTCTACTAACAGACACTCACAACCAAGGTCACTCACACAACATATCTCTACCCATGTTGTTGTGGCTTTATAAACGCTGTCTAACTCAAAATGCAAAATTTGATTCAACGATATTGGTTGCCATCCACTGTTCATGCTGGTCTACGTGAGTTTATAAACAGAGTGCTGGAGTTTGTGGAAAGGGTTAAAGCGCAGTATTGTATCAATTTAACGGAAGACAATCGCATTGCCCAGTCTGAGCGTTTAGTATGGTCGTCCGTCTGATAGACTCGTTTGATCAAAATTAACCATGCACTCTTCGTTCGCTTCTGGGTGTTTGCACTGTACGGCGTCGATGCTGGTGCCGGTCTATTCGGTACCGTTATGGTTATCATACGATGCTTAGGAATTTTGCTGGATCACCGCTTAGAATAGTGTGGACTCCTTGGCGGAGAACGCCACTCGATTAGTGTGAAGATGCCATGCTTAACGCTAATAGCGCAGAAGAATATAATCGCATTTTAGGTTTTGAAATGGTCCATAACCGGTGAATGATATATATATATATATATATATATATA